>CAVLJG010000007.1:21252672-21552692 GCA_963669975.1 Acanthoscelides obtectus
CACAGCAATAATTCCTAACGCAAATAAATACAAAAAACAGAATATTAATTTGTTTAATTTTCCAATATTATTTTTAACAAATTAAATTACTTATTTACAACTAAAATGCTATTGGATAGTTAGGACAAACATACAAAATCTAAAGTAGTTGCTCGAAATGTAAACCCAATTGTTCAATACACAATTCACATTTACGAATGATCGAACGTGGTATAGCATTATTCAAATAAGACCTTATTTCATCACATGCATTCCTGATTCTGTCTATTAGCATATCTCTTGTGGTTACGGGAGTCTGGTACATTTTTTCTTTTAGAAATCCCCACACAAAGAAATCTAATGGATTTAGGTCAGGGGATCGTGGAGGCCAGGCGACTGGTCCTCCACGGCCGATCCGTCTTTCTGGATAATTTTCGTCCAGTCAGTTTCTAACTATTCTCGAATAATGAGCTGGACAACCATCAAGCTGGAACCAGGCCAATATTCTTAGATCTAATGTAACATCATCCCACATATTTGCATGTTCAGCCTTTAAAAATTTCAAGAAGGTCGCAGCATTTAACCTTGCAGGCAAAAGGTAGGGTCCAAATAGTCGATTACGGTAGATACCAATCCACACGTTCACACTAAATTCATGCTAAAAATTTCTTTCCCGAACTTCATGCGGATTTTCATGCGACCAAATATGTTGATTATGAAAATTTACCACTCCACGTCTAGTGAAGCATGACTCATCGGTCCATAAAACGTTACTTAAAAATTCCCTATTATTATCAGTTCTATCAAAAATCCACTGACAAAATGTGATTCTTCGTTCTCCGTCCCCTGGCTGTAGTTCTTGCACAGGTTGCAAATGGTAAGGGCGTCTATGGTCATTTCTAAGAACACAGTGAACATGGCTTGCTGAAATTCACAATGCACCAGAAACTCTCCTAACACTTCTGGTCAGATCTCTATCAAACTCACGCAGAATCATACGATAAATCTGCGCTGACGAACATTTATGTTTTGTTCCCTTTGGAGATTTCCAAAACCATTTTCAATTATTTGGCGATGCACTCTTACAAATACTGAGCGAGTTGGATGTCGTCTGTTTGGAAATCTTCGTGCGTATTCTCTGGCTGCTTCTGCTGCGTTTCCATTTAAAAAGCCATACACAAAAATGAATACCCGCTAACTCTTGATTGGAGAATAAAAATGGCATTTTACAAAAAAAAAACAGGTAAAAGAAACTAAATTTCGTGCATTCACAATTGCAAAAAAACGTTTCGGGTTTCAACAGACAACAAAACTAACTGTCAACTAATTGACGTTTAACCTTATTCTGCTTTCAATTTCAAAAATATTTGCAGGCATAGCCCACTTCTAAAAATTATCGAGATACTGACTTTTTAACGTTATTTTATCATAAATAATTAAAAATGCATCGAACCTTAAAAATCGAATTATCTCAAAAACGGCTAACTATAACGAAAATTCACAAGAGGGCTTTTTATGTTGAAAAGTGCGAAGAATCAGTTTTTTTATTCAAAAAGCAAAAAATTGCACTTAAAAAGAATTTCGGTCATTTTAATGCACTACAGGTACAGTAGAGAGCGCCTTCTAGCGCCTACAGTAAAACTATGCCCATGGTTCGTTTTGTCGTACCAAAAAACCCTTCTATACCAATTTTCACTGTTATACATCAAATATTGTTCGAAATATTTAAGAAAAAACTATTCTAGAAAGTAAATGTAAACACCCTTTATTTCGGAAGCCACGCATTTTTCGACCCATGTTTATATAGACTTTATGCATTACTTTTAAAAGTTCTATCGATACTTAAAGTTATGCAACAATAACTGAAACACCCTGTATACGGGATCTCGGCTAGTATCACCTACAGTAAAGGTTAAATGGGGATAGTTTAGAGGAAACTAGTGACTCGATAACAGTTTCAGATTTACGATCAGCGAATTCGTTTGGAAATATCGGCGAAAACACGAAAATGTCGAATTTTGTTTTTTGCCAGTTAATCAGAAACGGTTAATTTGACAGCTGTAAGATGTTGAAATTATCCGTACTTTTCTTAAGACAAATAGAGTGTATGACATGTCTCAATCGTCTTTTGTGTTCCCGCAGAATGCCTTAACTTACATTTTTCATTTCATTTCATTCACAATCAGATTTTTCGATTTTTGAAAAGAGCATAAATTTCCAGCCTAGTGCATGAAAGATTGGAGTGTCATCGAATCCCATCACATGTAATGTTCTATATCAATTTTTTTCTAAGGTGGCCATGATTTATTTGTCAGAAAATATAATTAATAAGTAACGCAATTTTCATAAGGAGGCTTTGACGTTAAATAATTCAAAGTATTAAAATTTTGTTTTAATAAGTATTAGGTACGTTTTCTCTGATTAAAACCATAAATCTGACAAATAAAATTGTTGAAAATGGCCGGTACTCCCTACTCAAATGAAGAAAAGTTGACATGTCAGCGCTGTACTTGCAGTCACACAGAAACGCCGCCATTACCTCAGCAAGGGTACCTGGAGATTATACCCCGAACTTCAACAGCCTCATAAAACCCAATTTAGAAAAATAGTAGTTAATTTACGAAACCCCGAATGCATCAGTAAGGGACTATACAAGGTGTAAACGTTATGGTCTTCTCTAAAAAAATGCCGTTTGAACCCCCATTTTATATGAAACGTTCTGCTTTTTAACACCATCCATCACCATTTAAATAATGACTATCATAACGTTTACACCCTGTAGAACGAGAAACTGGTGGGTCATAATCAACAGTACAATAGTTCAGGAAACTGATTTTCCAAGGCGAATGGACTTCTGTGAGAGGTATACTATATGTCTATGTTTAATGAAAATCCCCATTTTGTTAATCATGTCTTGTGGTCCGATGAGAGTCGGTTTACGAATTGTGGAGTTTTAATAACCACAACACTCATAATTGAGCTGTGGGAAACCCCCACGACGTGGGAGAGATACTTTTACAGACCAGATTTGGAACTAACATTTGGTGTAGGATCATTGGTAATTTAATCTAGCTACCTTTTTTAATTGGACACCTATTTGAAATTAGGTATTAATCAATTCAGGAAATCGACTTATAGGACTTATATTTGTTTGATTACAACCTAAACTCACAGATGTACCTAGAGCTTGTGCGAAACCAGGTTGTGCCGGCTTTACGAGCTTTCTCGGTCCCCTGTGAGAACAAAGACCAGCCCCAGCAGAAACTATTGTTTATGATTAGTCTTAGTTAAAAATACTATTGGGAATCAGAAAAGTGCGAGGGAATATGCCATCGTCATAAATCAGTTCTGTACAGACATTCTAATAGTTTCGAGATAAATAATATATAGTTCTAGGATAACCAGCTTAAATCGAAGTTACTGAATATTCATAAATGTTAGATATACATATATCTATGGGGTGGAAAAGATGGTAAAAACATGTTACACGTTCATTAGGGGCGCTTGTAGTCCTATCCAAAAAATATATCCTTCTGCAACAAATGTATTTTAGTGAAAAATATGTTTATGATTAGAATAGTCAAAGTTACTTATCGGGAACATCGAAAAGTACAGGCATCACTAAAGCATACTAATATCCCTTATTGTATATAAGACTCAATTATGCATAAAAGTTTTGCTGACTCAAAGATAAAAATACTACACCGCATAGGAGGTAAAAAGATATCTATCAAAAGATCAAACGGCTATTAGCTATGGATGAAGATTTTTATAATCCCTGTTTTGGGATGACGAAAATTAGTGGAGTTTGGAATGCTAAAAGTTTCCCATTGTAAATTTGGTGTTAGGTGTGGCGTCGTCGACTTTTTGCTCAATTATGATACGATCAATCCGAGCCCAGATAAGACCTAGGCCCAACTACTGCTCACATGTTTGGGTTTCTGCGGCCCCAACTTTATCACCCATGTTCGATACTGTGCAGACGAGGGCTGTCCCCTGTCGATGACTCTTCACTACCGGGCATTCTCGAGACTCGACGTAAAGAATCCATAATAACCAATGGCAAACCGTTGACAGCTCATATGTACTAAACACATGGTAGCTGACGCATTTAGCATGTCAGAAAATCGTAGTTGCAAAAAGAAGCATAGATGCAACACCCTCTACTGACCTTGGGTAGTTCTAAAAACAAACTAACGCTGATGCTTTTGCTTGGAAACCTCATAGCAGCCGCGGTTGGCTGTTCCGGTATAAGGAAAACACCGTATGATGTCAAGTAAAAAAGTTCGTATTTCCATGTAACAGGATCTTCGTCCGAGACACCGGACCTCTCAATGTCGTGCCTTGAATATATAGTTCGGATCCCCAGTCCAATACTTCAATTTCTGGACTGGTCCGAGGACCCCTCGAATTTCAAATTCTGTTACCTTTTACTTATCTTCCTATAGGAGGTAAACTCGCGTAGAACCTGACAACAGTAATCTAATCTTGACTCATTCAAACACTCACTTTACGCGGAATGATGCTTCCTCTGTTCTCCAAGTAATCAGAGAATGTGGTAAATGCCCGAATGAATACTTCCGGAAATCTCGAACTCAGTTAGCTTCAGTTAATGAAATTAATGGAACTCAAGTTAAAGGAGACTCATTTTTATTAATAATTGAATTACAGACTCAAAACATCTATACACTCGTGAAGAGTGAAGTAGCAATGACAAAGAACAGTAACTTCGTAAAACTAATAGGCTGGGGAAAATATCACTGGAGGAGTGAATTACGACTAAAATTAAAAGGAACGGTGACAATTAAATTACAATAAATTAAACTCTAGAATCTCAACTTTTCAATGCTAATTAATCAAGCTAATGCATAGAATCCTTAGTTGACTCGGGGTTAGCTTTAGCCAGAAGGGCTAATACAGAAGGGAAAAGCCCCCTTTTAAGTAACTGGAAGTGCTACTGATGAGATCACAACTTGACACAAATTCTACCAATTGCAACACTTATTAACAGCCACTAACTGAGGGCAAAATCGAAGCAACTGTTTCAACCGTAGAAATCAAAGATAAGAGAAGAACTGAAGTTTTTAGTTTCAAATTATCGGGGGTCAGTTGCGGACTTTCCCCTTCATCAGAAGGCTGATCACTTTTCTTAGCGAGTTCAACCCTTGTCTCCTCATTGGTCGATCAGTTTACAACCCTTGCAATGGTCGTCTGATTCTCCAAAGATGGAAACTAACTTGGCCAATGATTGTTAGACTTTATTTTTGAACCCAAAATGGCCTTAAACTCTATTGGCTAATTACGTTCCCTTGTCCCACCTCAAGGAGTGTCGTCAGCGTACAGTCTTCTCTTAAGTTTACGAAACACGCCCCCTTCAGTGGCGTATCGAGGCTTAAATTGCTTTGGGGCAAACCCTGCAGTTTTCAATAATTTCAATGGATTGGGACTTCCTGTAATGCTGAGGTCACAATTCGAGATGTCCTCTTAAATAATTATAAAATTATACATAGCATTTAGGTAAAACCAACGGTGTCTCCCTTCTGAAATTTTAATGTATTTTTATCAAAAATAGCTTCCTTGGAACAACGCAGTCTTTCGTTAGTTTCACCTGCTCCTCTCTAATGATAATTTCTAAACTGCATCTGTCAACGCGTACGTTTTCTCAGCACTCCTTTGGTTGTAACTTCATAGTTATAGCAACCAAATATTATTACAGAATATATCTCCAAACCCTGTTTTTGTCCCGGCATATTTAAAAAGTCCAACTTTATAGCATCCGGTTCTATTATCTATTTTCTTCGTAATATGAATTTGGTCTCCCTTGGCGTTCACTGGATGGTTTGCAGATGCGAGTGTTTGTTCTGCCCTTAGTTTTTATGTTTATTTCTATTTTATGGATGCGACGAATCTTTACAAGGCATGACGAATTATTTCAACGAATTTAGAAATTGAGAATTATTTCAACGAATTTAGAAATTGATAACTTGGTCGGCTACATCCCGCCGCTACTGTCTCCATCAAACTTTTTGTATGATAAATGAGTGGGAACGGTGCCGTCGGACCGGCGTCTCTTCGTGAAAAATCGGCGTCGTCGTCGTTTATTGATGACAGCGTACGTCATACTGCGACAATTTATATTTTTCTTGAGAGAATTAGCGGGGTGGGGGAACGCCGAGACGGCTGCGAGACACGTGGAACATCCGCCTTTCGGCAGGGACTCATTCAGAGATTAATGAGGTGTGCACTTGAACGATCTGTTAACACATTTATGTAACCACGTGGCTGCTGGTGAATGTCTAATGAGTCAAACATTAAAATTATGTAACGGTGAAATATTTTATTCACTGTCAACTCAACTCGCTATTTTTCTCCACCACCAACAACTACTAAGCAACTGACTGCATCGTCTTGAGGTTGTGCATAAAGTCCCTGAGTAAGTACTTACTAAGAATAAGGTGAAATATTGCTAGACTATTTTGGTTTGGAAAGATGCTTTCAAATAAAATTTGACTATATCAACCAGTGGATGTATCTAGTAATACTTACTTACTACTTTAGGTTTAATAACCTGTTTGAGGTAACAGATAATAGAAGCATATTTCTTGAACCTGATGGGCCCTCGGGCACTATTAACAGCTTGTTACAACTGAATAACTTAAAAGTACATAAAAACGAAATAGAGAAGTATTTTTATCCGAATGGTAACGTATTTTTGAGAACATGATCAGAACATTAGCTGATGGCATCCACATATTCCCGTTCCAAAAAAGGGAGATCCTACTCAAGTTGATAATTACCGTCCCATAACATTGTTGTCAATCTTTCTAAAATAATCGAAAGAGCGATTTATTCAAGAATTTTGGGATATGCTGAGAAATTCAACCTTATCCCAAGCTCGCAGTATGGATTTAGGAAACTTCATTCAATAGAGACAGCTACTTATGAGTTTGTATGTCAGATATATAAACAGCTCGATATGAATAAATGTATCGCGGGCATCTTTTTTGACCTATCGAAAGCTTTCGATACAATTGACATTGGACTTCTCGAGGAAAAATTATTTTATTTAGGTTTAAGAGGTTTTATATTAGATTGGGTAGTGTCTTTCCTGTCTGACAGGAAATTCAAAACAAAAGTTAACGGAATTACATCCGCAACCTACAGTATCGACATTGGAGTAGCGCAAGGCTCAGTTTTAGCACCCCTTGTATTCATTCTGTATATAAGTGATTTGCATCTCTCTGGATTTGTAAAAAATTATGCGGATGATACGTCAGTTCTTGTAAGTGGAACCTCACGCAATGACATTATTGCAAAATAAATGGAGTAAAATGTGAAATGAAAGGGTGGTGCCAAGCAAATCGTTTGATTTTAAACCTCGAAAAGTCAGGTGTTGTACATTTGTATACAAACGCCCCTATTCTAGCAAATCATGAGACATCGAAAACTACGACATTCTTGGGAATAGAAATGGATGCAAAGCTCAGTTGGCAACAACACATGGACAGTGTGTGTAAAAAGATGAACATATCATATTATGCGATTCTTAAGATCAAGTTTTGCTTATCAGAGTCAGCTTTACTAGATGTATATTATGCTCTCGTCCACTCACATTTATCAAGGAACATCATAATTTGGGGACAAGCAACTTCAATTTCTAGAGCATTTGTTCAACAGAAGAGAATAATCAGACTGATATTCAACATTCGTAGAAGAGAATCCTGCAGAGATATCTTCAGAAGTAAAAACATCATGACTCTACCAAGCATTCATATTTATAAGTGCGCCCTTTTCGCACATAAAAACACAACAAAATTTATACAGAACAGAAACATCAACACACATTATAATACAAGGGCAGGTGAGAGTCTGAGTATTCCAAAACACACACCGACGCTGTTCGAAAAGTCACCGGAATACACCTGCATCAGAATACGTATATATAACAAACTTTCAGCTAACTTCAGGAATGTCAGTAGTATTCTTAGTTTTTAAATGTAAACTACGCAAATTATTAGTTGAAAAATGTTTCTATTCTTTGTCTGAATACCTCGCACTGTGATATTTTTTTTTAACTTTGTGTCTGTACGCATTAAGTTGTCCCTGTTGTACTTTGTAAATACTTATGTTTGTTTCGTTTTTATTTTTAATTATGTGTTACTATGTACCTCCCTCTTAGGACGAGTCTTATGTCATTTTTTATGATCTACAAGACAATAAATGTATCTGCCTATCTATCTATCTATGAGATCAGATCAGATTTCTTATCAATTACGAGCCCCTTCCCACTTCAGTTGGCCCACTTCAAGATTTGTACCAAAATATGCCTTTATAAACTAAAGATGACGAAACCATTTACTTCTAAAACAAGTTATTTTCTCAAAACATTTTAGATACACTCTAGTCGTAAAAAATACATATTTGAAATCAGACCTATAACTATAGAACATCCGAACAAATAAACAATGTGCGAATAAATGCGCGAAGTTAACAAAGCAACAATGAAAGATTTTGGAGCATATTGTTAACCAAGTTTTGGCAAAAATTTGGTTGTGTAAAACAATCTCATAGTTCTGGAAGCTTTTGTCTCAGTTCGGTGATTGTACGAGCAGGATGTTGTCGTAGAACCTTTTCATCTCATGCCACAAAGTTTCAATAGGCGACAGAAATGGACTGCTAGAAACCCATTTCAAAAGTGGTACATTATTTTCTTCCATCCATTTTATAGCCTTTTTTGAAGTATGGCACGCTGCACCAGCTTGCTGAAACACAAAATCTTGCCCGGCCGATGTCAAACATTCTTCCATCACTGGCAAAAGCGATTCTTCTAAAATTGCCAAATATTTGTTTGTATCCACATTTCCATCAATGAAATGAAATGTTCGTACTGCTTTTGATGACTTACTGCCTCAGACCATAATGGATGCTGGAAATTTCACTTTTCTCTTCAGACAGTCAACATGGAATGCTTAATTTTTTTTGCGAATAACTCTACTGCGACTGTCACCAACACAAACTTCGAATCGGGCCTCATCACTTCCCTGTATTGCACACCATTGTTGAGGTGTCCATTGTCTATGTTCTTTAGCCCATCTAAGCCGATTTTTCTTTTGCAGTGGAGTTAATAGTGGTTTTTCTTTGGCCTATAAACAAGTTGTGCAACTTTTTAAATAATTGGCACGCCTGTTTTTCACGATTATTCTTCTCAATATTTATCACACGGTACCGCGATAAGTCTAACAAAGTTGCAATTTCTAAAGTTGATTTCCCAGAATTATAAAATTTTATTATCAGTAACCGAATTTTCGTTTTGGATCTGCCAGCAAACGAGTGGAATAAGTGCTTCAAAAACTGGTTCGAGCGCATGCAGATGTGTGTTAATCTTCTTGGAGAATACTTCGAAAAACAATAAAGTCATTTTAAAACTTACCTACCGTGTTGTTTTATTTCCATATGCAAAACTTAAAAGACATCCCTCGTACTCCACAGTGTTCTGTCCCAAAGATATGATTGGAGGAGCGAGAGTCCACCGATCGCTAGGCCAAGAGGCCTCCAGTGAAACCGGAGGGTGTGCTAAATTAAGCTTCTATAATATCTTACTGCCCAATCTTGCAAGAAAACGTTAACACGTCCCATTACTCAAGCAAAACATCGATACTCAAACATTTAATTGAATACCTCGTCAGATTGACTGCTAGCAGCTAATTACGTTTCTTGCTGACACGTCGTAAACAAGGTGATTTCGCTCAGCTTCCCGCCTCCGCAGTAGCTGATATACATCGTAGCAGTCGACAACAATAAACTTAGCGCCAAGTTTCGGTTACAGCGCCAGCGGTCGAGCAAAAACCGTGCAAGGCTCCTTATTAGCAGCCTCAGTTCAACCTCGACGTCACTGCCAGATATTCAAATTAAACCCCGTTGAGTGCATAGACGTAGTTTGGCGGTAGCAGAAACAGGAATTTGTTGATGCCCAGTATCTGCTTGTGTCTCTACGAGTAACGCACATCCGTAGTTTAATCATCCGGCACCTTCCCAGAAAACTGTAAATTTGACCATATCCAACCCATCAAAAAAAAAAGATTTAAGATCGACTCTTCCGCTTACAGTCCTCCGCTTTCTGTTATAAGTACTACCATAAAAGGTCCTCGATGTCTATTATGATTCTTTCTCAGAACTGTTTATCCAGATGCCAATGTGTCCGTAGTTTTTTTTTGTTCTGTTATTGGCACTGGTCGATGACCAACTGGCCAGATCCTTATGTTCAGTATAATGCTATGCTTTAATAGAAAATAGAACATCCGTTACTTAATATTACTATTGTATATTATTTCTATTATACTTAGATAGAGTATGCAAACACATATTTCTTTTTTTTTTAACCAATAATTTTTACTTTTTTTTCCTTTTCTCTATTTTGTTTATAAGATTGTTTTTTTTACTGATCTGCTTTGTTTGTTTTTTTTTTCAAACTTACTGTAATTTACATTTTATAATGTTAGGCCTACTTTCCGACAATGCTTGTATAAAAGTTCGTAAACTTGCTGGTTTCCTGAGAATTGATTCTAAATTTAGAGGCAAAGGAAGGTGATTCGCTAAAATTTCATACAATTCAGAATTTTCGTTGATAGAACTTGCACATTCTAATATTAAGTGTTGCAAGGTTCCTATATTTCCACAACTGCAAAGTGGATCATCTCCGTATCCAATTCTTGATTTATGATGAGGCGTTAGCACATGACCACTTCTTATTCTGCTCACGGTTCTAATGTAAGGACGATTGGTAATTCCTTGAAACCAAGGTCTGCTTCGAAGAGTCTCTTGTATACGTTTCAGGTAACTTCCTGTTGGACTGATTTTGTAATGGTTACTCCATTTATTCTTTAGTCGTTGTCTGATCAGCAAAATTATCTACCATCTCGTTTTCTTTTACACCTGAGTGGCCTTTGATCCAGACTATGTTGATAGTTTTGTCGAATCTATTCAGCTCCTGAAAACGCTTGATGATGTTCGCAATTAGATGATTAAGATTTGCAGTGGGGTGACAATTCTCCAATTTTGTTACAGCACTTCTACAGTCGGTAAAAATAACCAAATTCTTATTTCCATGGAATCGGAATCAGTATTCAATAGCTTGGTTGATCGCAACCAGTTCTGCTGTGAAAACCGAACATTCAGGTGGCAACTTGAATTCTTGGTGATACGAACTGTTGCTGTGATAAAATGAACATCCCGCTAAATTGTCTTTCTTCGAACCATCCGTGAAGATATATTCCCATCCACTCCATCGTGTTCGAATATCATGCCGGAATTTGAAAGGTGTTGATAAATCTAGTTCGGAATATTTCGTAAAGATAACTTCGGGTGGAGAGTTATATGCCGAATATTCAGGTATGAAACATGCGTTGATTTGATTAGAGTGTACCTTCTTGACGGTAGGAAGAAGCCACTCATAATTCTCTATGATCAGAGGAAGCCTTTTGTGTTGCCAGTATTTCGCTGTTAATCCATGAATAAACAATTGGTGGATCTCGTTAATGAATCCCCTGCTGACCAGTTTAACCAGGGCTTTATCGCTCAACATTTGTCGTCTGAATTGAAGAGGAGGTTCGACCTCCATGACATTGATGGGAGTGCTATTTAAATATCCGATACATAGCCTAAGGCACTTATTTTTGATCTGTTATTTTTGTAACTGAAGCATACGTGGTTTTTGGCAGCGCATTGTTTGAGTCTCTAAAAGAAGAATTAGTCATTGCCATGTGCTTTTTAATTGCCTTTTGCCTCTCAAATTCATTACATTTTGAGGTTTCAAATGAGTAGTGACTGCCATCGCAAAAAAAGATAGATAAAAGTCCTCCAAACTTTTTTTTGACATATCAGAGGATCTTGATGATTTTTGAAAGAATTCTTAGAGGTATAACGTTTGGGAGTGTGGATTTAAGGGGGATGGGGAGGGTATATCTCAATTTTTTGATGTTAGTATATTTGTACGCTCCCAGCATTGGTAATTCTACGCATCTATTAGACATATTTCAGACATCATGCGTCTGCTCTCTGCGACGTGTCGGTTCTGGTAGGTGCTCTGCTATCACTGATGCGCAATAGCATAGTGTTTCCTATGCTGTGGCGGCTGTGCCACGTCTGACCGGGCTAGGTCTCAAGGAGAAGCGACGTCGCCAGATGGACTACCGGTAGGACAGGGAAAGAATGTTTATGGACTACTTTTATCGACCTCGGTTTGACTGACAATTGCGTCATTTTCTTTACACTTGAGCCACCACGTAGAACTAAAGCCTAAATAGCCGGGGCTATAGGGGACTACAGAGGAAAGGCCGGGGAGAGGCTTACTCACACGGACTCCAGAGAGAGAATAATAATAATATAATAATAATAATAATAATAGGCGTCTTTATTTATCCACAATTACATTGTAGTATAGCCAAATGTTAGACTTACATGGCGAAGTTTAGCATGCTGCTATTCTTACACTTAACCATATAGTCGCTAACAGATGTTCAAAAGTATACACTATCCACAAACGGATTTGGTTCATTACATCGAAAGTAAAAAATAAAAAAAAGAAAAAAGCATACTTTCCAAACCCAAGTACACCAGAAAAATATTAACCTGAATTAGAGACGGAATAAAAAAGAAATGAATGATTACGTAATTTATATGTTTGGAGGCTTGAGTAATAATGTTTTAACTTTTTGTCGAAAGGCAGGTAATGAAAATTCTTTATAAACTTTAGGAACGTCATTATAAATAATAGCAACATGGTAAGAAAAACTGCGTTTAAAAAACGTTTTTGTTCCAAAGAGTCGTTGTGGCATGAGCTAGTAACATGTTCTTCGTGACATTTTGCACACCTAAGCTTGCTTCTACATTGCTTACCCAAATGACCATAACGCATACAGTTATGACACAGAATTACCTTCTGTATATAATGATTTACATCAAAAAAACGTGACTTATAGCAACACGCTTAGGCAATTCTTGCGCTTGAAAAGTAACTACAACCTTATTTATAGGTAGATATTTAATGTCACCATTTTGATCTGATTTCCGGTGCATGCGTTTAACCGAATCCACCGAGAAAATGCAGTGAGAATCGAAAGGTTTGATCCTCTCCAACAAGTATTCGTCTGATAAGTCTTTGTCCACCGAAATAACACCCTGTCTATATAAAATGAATTTGGGTATATAAACGTCTAAATTGATAGTTTTGAATAAAATCGTTTTATTTAACCGGACATTTGCTGCTGATGGATTTTTGAACACAATCCTTACCCTATTGCGTCCAATCGATTCAATTCTTTTAATCATATTGTCAACTTCAGGAATATTTTGAGAATAGTTTCACCAACCTTAACTGGATTTAATTTACCTGAGAAATTTGGTTCATTGTTTTCGATATAAACATGATAGGGGTCCTTATCAGTCTGCTTATATGTTAAAAGCGGTCTATCTGCTTTTCTGGGAGATAATGTTGGAAGTTCTACCTGCATTACTCCTGATTGTAGATCATAGTCAATTGTATTATCATTACCGACCTGGGAATTATCTTCAATAATTGCATCCATTGAATCCTTCGATTCCTCCCTTTTCTTTCCAGGGGGCAAGCCCCCTTGGGAGACACTCATATATGTTGTGGGGCTCCTGTTCAAACTTGATATACCTGAAACTACTTACAGAACAGCTAAGTTTCGGCACTAATTAAATATTCAAGCTCGGAATCGACCAAAAATCATGTTCGCTTGTCACGTCACTTTGACGTATATGTGTCCGTGGTTCCATCAAAACTTCCTTGTCCTTTGAGATGTAAGAGAAAAATTTGTAAGTACCGAAGCAGATTTTCGGAAATTAACTTTGTTTGGTGACAAATATTTCAATCTTGATTATTGTTTTCACGTTTCCTTTAGTACAAATAAGAAACTGCTTATTGTTATAATTCTCTTTCTTTAATTGATAAATGATAAGATATTTCATTTTGAACAAGGATTTTCTACTACGGAATGCAGGTAGTGAATGCTTGAACAAATAAGCTCATTATGTTTTTTTCAATTAAACGTTAAGAATGTAATAAAAGACCATACTGTGCTACTTCTGGGAGATGAAAATATGCTGGAATAACAGGAAATGTTTTTATACGAATTCCTGTGAGAATCTGAAATTAATTGAGGGCCTGGTAAAGACCTTTTCTAAATACATTATTTTTGAGGAATTCAACCTGTTTCCATTATTAATATCGTCCTGAAATACTACAGGGATTTTAAGAATATTTCAGATTACCGGCAGAATTGTACGTAACACGGAAATAAATGTTGTCTTGATTGTAAAATTCATTTCTTACAGTTGCCTATAAGACTGTAGGCCTTTTATAACAGGAAACATTAAGTAATTTTTTGACCTGCATAATTTACGTCAAATATAATCTCCGAGCACTCCGAATACTCGGCTACCACGCACTATTTTGAACCACTTGTCAGAATATCAACAAAAAAGAGGTTGTACATCTACAATATGACCTAGACCTCTAGAACCTCTAGAGGTAAGGAAAGAAAATTTTAATGGCACCCACCATTTGACAGCAGATACGAGCACCTCGAAAACTCGGCAACCAAGGATTTTTGCATAAAGGTAATTATGGAAGACTCGAGATACCAGAGAAACAATTTTTCTTTAACGTGAAATATGTTCTCCAAGGTAATTTGGAAGTCAAGAATGCAATTTCAAGTAGCGCTCACCCATCTTTATGGCAGTATTAAATTGTTCTCTAATGGAGAATCTGGAGCCCTGCCTGCACAAATCTATAGTCAAAAATTCTCAAACTTGACCTTCAAGGAGCTTATTGTCGAAGTTATACAGGGTGTTCCTTAATGATATGCGAATATTTAAGGGTGTGCATCTACATGAAAAATTAATGTTAGTTTGCTTTATAAACTATGCTCCAAAAATTCTTCTTTGCAAAAACTCCGGGTGTTGAAGTTTTAGGAAAAAAATGGAAATTAATTAATATTTTCAGAACCGCTTCAGATATTTCACTGATATTTAGTACGTAATGAAAGTTGATAAAATTGCATATTTTTCAATGCAAAAATAATTTTTAGCTTTAACAGTGGCGTGCGTACGGGTATTGACTTCGATAATTAAAAAAAAATGATACACTTATAGTTTTTTTCCAAATAAAAATTATTTTTAAATTCCCGTTTCATTTAAAATAAATGATCTCTCTTGAATTGTTTTCCTTCGATGTGCCATTTTTGATTAAAAAAGTAAAAACCGTTCTATTTCTAACTTGCAAAATTATTATTAATTTAATTGGAAAGATTAAACACATTAGTGTAATGAACAACAACAACTGACACCATGTACATAACATTAAAACCAACAAAATGATTAAAAGATTGTTAAAACAGCCCTTCACTTAGTATGCATGGTGCCGCCATCATTCTCATGGAATTGCGTACTCGTTGAAATATCCCTGGAGTGTTTTTTATTCACAAGCTGCAACTATTCTTTCTCTTAATTCCTCTACAGTGTTAATGGGACTTGTGTACACTAAAATGCGCTGGTGTGCCATCATGCATGTACCACATATTGTTTCTTATTACTAACGGAACCTCATCAAGCAGCAAATTCAACTGTTGTTGAAGTAAATTGAGATAAGTCTGTCGGTCAAGTCGTCCCGGCAAGAAGAATGGGCCACTACAGTGGTTGCCAATAATTCCTACCCATACATTAACCGAAAATTGGTGTTGGAAATGGGTTTCGGTTACGGCATAGGGATTTCGTCTGCCCACAAATGATTACTGTGGAAATTCTGAATGGCATTTCGAGAAAAATTAGCTTTCGTCCGTGAACAGAATCATTGATTCATATTGCGGATTTTGTGTAATTTTTTGAAGATACCGCTGACAAAAGGTCACACGCCTTGAAAATCAATGGGAAGTAATGCTTATACTCTTAAATATGGTAACGATATAACAAAAAATTCACTAAAATTCTCCAAACAATTTGATGGCAAATATTTAAGGGTCTAGCGATCTTCCCCGTATTCGTTTCAGGATGTTCTTCGACTTCGTGCAGCACTGCTTCCTCAATTTCAGGTGTTCTCACACTTAGAGGTCTCCCTTCAGATGTTCCTTTTCGGACAGAACCAGTTTGAACAAGACGACGATGAATATTAGAAAAGGTTCGACTATCTGGCAAAGCACGATCGGAATATCTCTGGTGATAAATCCGTCTAGCTTGCTCACCATATATCGTAATGCATTTCCTTCATTTCTGAATTTGAATAATCCACCATTATTAACAAGATTGTAAAACTAAATAATGGAAAGATGTCACAGCGAAGAGATTTGAATAACAGAGACTTGTCAGATGTCAAAAGCCAGTGACATATTCCAGAGCAACAAGATATTTATTGCTAAATGGCATTCTTCAATTATTACATTAATTTTAAAGCAAAAAATTATGTTTGCATTGAAAAATATGCAACCTTATTAACTTTCACTACATACTAAATATCAGTGAAATATCTGAAGCGATTCTGAAAATATTAATTAATTTCAATTTTTTTCCTAAAACTTCAACAGCCCGAGTTTGTTAGGAAACATTTTGGACCATAGTTTATAAAGCAAACTAACATTAATTTTTAATGTAGATTCACACCCTTAAATATTCGCATATCATTAAGTCATCGACAATTTGCTTTATCGAGACCCTAACACTTTTGATAGAACCTTCTTCTCCAAGAAATGCGTGATTGCCGAGCATTTGGGTGTTCGGATATTTACTAGCAAATAGACAACGATGCTGTTATTATGCTGAAATGCATTTCTCCAGTAATGCTGCCCAAGACCGATGTTTATGAGAACTCCTTTAGCTTGAGTTTAAGCGTGCGTATATCAGCATTTATCCCTCTAATCATTTTTAGCCGAGTAACTATTTTTACTAGGGCGCCGCTCAGGTTAGTTGTTCTACAATCTCGACACTCTAGGGACAAAGGAGCGGTGGTATCGGCCGGTTATGGATGTACGATGTCAGGCCGATGACAGTGCAGTGCAGTAGTGCTGTAATGGTCAGGATGTGCAGTCTTGATTGAGAAGCAGGGTGATTTATCGAGAAATCATTTTGGTAGCAAGGTATTCAAGTTGGTTATCCCAGTTATGGTCCAAGGGAGAGCGATAGAGGCAGCAGATAAATTTGGCTGATGGTTAGGACTTGAGTCAATGTCATAGAATGTCCTTCCGGCCTGGGTCCAAGGAAACATTTCTGGAGCAGGAAGGTCTGATGCGGACAAAGCGACAACTCATCCGTTACTCTTAATATTGGAGTGCGCCTCGTAATTTAACACTCTGACTGCCGGCATACTATTTTATTCTTGTTTTATTTTGTGCTGTCACACGTTTATGACTGACATACTGTTAGGCGTTATTTGGCGGCGTCAGTCATTTAGTCTGACAGCACCAAAATCATACATGGCCTCGTCAGGCTGTTTAGACTGACATTATATTGAATTGTTAATCTCCATTTGGATCACGGCGCTTGATTTTGTAAGTCTGAAAAACCTGGCGGCGCCAAAATAAAATTCCAGGTATTGTAAATTAACCAATCATTTTTATTTCAAACTTATTGTATTAGCAAGAAAAACCAAATATTATTATTTCAAACTGATTGTACTAACAAGAAAAATAGATAACTTATACACTATGATTTTTAATATGGCATTCTTGACACATCGCTGGTTTCCTATTGCATCCATCGCAATATGTTCGTACTTTTCTTACTTTTTTCTTGCTTCTGTTCTTGATATTTCTTTTGTTAGATTGATATAGCAAAGTTTACAGTGTTTTCGAGTTTTCTCCTCTGAATTTTTCAATAAATGTGCAACTTTTACAGTTGTTAGGCTGGTTATACTAGCATTATTTCCAAGTAATAAAGTCCTGGCCACATCTCTCTAAACTTATTTATGTTTGATTTCGGTACCATTTGACGGCTCGTCGATTGCATGTACTGTAGGACGCCATTTGGTCGGACTTGTCAATACCACACTTGCCATTATTAGAAGCAATAATTGCGTCTGGTTTTAATGTTGACGTTTTGTTTGATTCTTTTTTCTTTTTTGGAGTGGGCTCCTCGTTACTGCTGCTTGGAGAAAATGCTTCTCCTTAGTTTACTTGAAGGTGGCGGAACTCTCATGCCAATTCCGTGAATTGTAGATAACATAAGTACATCCCTAGCATCTTTCCATTTGGAAACGACGATCCCATCATTAGTTTCTCGCGCAATGTACTCATGTTTTTTGAGCTTCTTGGTCGTTACATCTTTTGGGAGGTATTTTCTGGACCGTCTAAGCGTACCTGCTAGATGTGTACTTTTGGTTAGAAGAATTCTGGCTAATGGACAACTAGTATAAAAGTTGACAGTATACAGAATTCTTCCTTCATTCAATAATCCTTCAGTCAAGGTCAATACGACAGATTCAACAATCCCAAGTCCAGCAGGACACTGTTCTTCACTACGGCCAGTATAGATTAGACATTTCCATGTATAACCATTTGGACTGCATAATTTAAAAGTTTTACCCCGTATTTGTGACTCTTGGATGGTATGTACTGGCGAAATTTCAGTCTGCCTCTCCATGGTATCATGCTTTCATCTATTACCATTTCTTTTCCAACTGTATAAGTCTGCTGAAAGAGTTATTCAACATATCAAGAACAGATCTGATCTTGTAGAGTCTAGCATTGTTATTCTCGTGTTCCCTGCTGCTAAAATGAATCATCCTTAAAAGCATTTCGAAACGATTTCTTGATAATACCTGAGATACTTGAGTTTTATATAATACATCGGTGGACCAATATAATGCAAGAGTAGGTCGACTATTTAGACCCATCCAAATATATAAACCAACAAATTTCTGAATTTCCAGTTCATTTGTAGGGTTCCATTGATTTAGTCTTGATTTCCGAGTTAGTTTTGTATTGGAAATTGTAAATTCCGCATAGCGTTTGTTTCTTCCACTATGAGAGCTATTAGATCAGACGAAAAAAATAGTTGAAATGCATTGACGGGTGTAAAATTGTCTGCTACATCTACTTGAATACCGGTGAATTGAAATGTTTAATGATTCCCAGAGTAGTCGTACCAAACAAAATCAAATTGTTTATTTGAGGGATCTAATGCTGTCGGCTCGGGTTCGTGACCTTCATCCTGTATTAATTCTTCATCATCTGATGAAATGGATTCATTATTGGATTCACCACTCAACTCGCTGCCAGAATTATTGTAATCGGGTTCAACATCTGAGAAGTCGTAAAAATCCGTGAACTCCCCCTCCTCCTCGGTTATTTTATCCACTTCTTGCTGAAGTTCTAGAGAAGAAAGTGGCTTTCTCAAATTCCAACTCCTGTAAAAAAAGATATTTTACGTTTCTAATGGGTGATTTTTTTGCTACGGTCTTTTTGGCAACACTGTTTTTGACAGATGACGCGTGAATCGTGTCTTGTGTCATTGTCAAAATTGTTCAGGTTGGTCTATAATTTAACCATGAATCGACTTACGAACAAACTACGCTTGCAAATTATTGAATTTTACTATCAAAATTCATGCTCGGTTAAGAGAGTGCATCGAGCACTGCTTCCAATTTATGCGCAATTTGGTCGGCCTACTGAGGGAGCTATTCGGAAGCTTGTGACTAATTTTCGAACCCAGTTTACATTATTGGACATTAAACCACCAACACGCAGACGTAGAGTGAGGACTGAAGAAAATATTGCGGCTGTATCCGCCAGTGTTAGTGATGACCGTGAAATGTCGATTCGCCGCCGTTCGCAACAATTGGGCCTCTGTTACTCCACTACGTGGAAAATTTTGCTACAGGATTTGGGTGTAAAACCTTATAAGATACAGCTGGTGCAAAAAGTGAAGCCACACGACCTCTCACAACGTTTCCAATTTGGTGAATGGGCGCTGGCAAAGTTGGAGGAAGATCCACATTTTTATCGAAAAATTGTGTTCAGCGACGAAGCTCATTTCTGGTTGAATGGGTACGTTAACAAGCAAAATTGCCGCATCTGGAGTGAAGACCAGCCAGAAGCATTGCAAGAGCTACCAATGCATCCCGAAAAAATCACTGTTTGGTGTGGATTATGGGCCGGTGGCATCATCGGGCCGTACTTCTTCAAAGACGACAATGGCCGGAACGTAACTGTGAATGGCGAGCGCTACCGTACGATGATAACAACCTTTTTTTTTGCCCAAATTGGAAGGGCTGGACTTGGCTAACATGTGGTTTCAACAAGACGGTGCCACATGCCACACCGCACACGAAACAATGACCCTATTGAGAGGCGAGTTCGGTGAACAGTTTATCTCACGTTTGGGGCCCGTCAATTGGCCGCCTAGATCGTGTGATTTAACGCCGTTGGACTATTTCTTGTGGGGCCGTGTTAAGGCTAATGTCTACAGGGATAAACCAGCAACGATTGACGCACTGGAAGCCAATATTGAAGCATTTAATCGTGAGATACCGGCCGATATGTTGGAGAGAGTGTGGCAAAATTGGACGTTGAGCATGGGCCATGTAAAGCGGAGCCGCGGCCAACATTTACATGAAATAATCTTTAAACATTAAATTATATCGACCGTTCTATCGACTCAAATAAAGATTTAATCGTTTTTTCAAATTTTTTGTGTTTTTTTTTTTGAAAAACAAATCCTATACCTGTTAAAAAATCACCCGTTATTTTCGAATATTTAAACTTTATCATACGCATACATACAAACATACTTACACACATCTAAACAATACTTACATTATGTTAGTTATTGAGGCAACAGTGATGTTCACAAAACTGAAAAAATATCTTGTACTTCCACGCCGTGTTAGTCGATTCTAGAAACACCAACAAACGTGACGTATACGTGATCAGTGCTAAATAAACACTGAATATGCATGATCCGACGTATAATCGTATCCCCACCATCCAAAACAACGCGCGGCGTGGCGGCAGTCGAATGTACGAAATGACTACGGCGCAATTTGGGTTTTTGTTGTCAGTTGGAAAAGACTGACATGACAGTCAGAGTGTTGAAAGAATGAAAGACTTTGCTCTCCACCAGAAAGATCATGATAGGGGCGATTAGACTGCAGGCAGTGGTGAACATCATCAATGTTGTTGTTAGTCCCGCAATCGTTCGTGAACGAGATTTTGTCATCGATCTTGTTCCCAATATTCGTTGAGTTCACTACGCAAAAATATCTTCCGGGGTTTCCTTTACAAATTACTGTATTCTATAACCGTATTGGAAGCGAATATTTTTTGTTTATTATTCCAGTTCCGACAGCATGTCCCACGAGCTCCTGAAAAAACGATATAGGACAGTTTGCATGAACGAAGCAGATGCAAAAATTTCATATCGAGTCACATTTGCTTTCTGCGGGCACGCAAAAAACGTATCGCCTCGAATACCAAACGGCGGCCATTTCCATAATAATCTGGAATATTTCATCGAATGATCAGATATTTTCTACCGGAAACGTAAAAACGTCATATCGAATATGAATATTCAAAATGGAACCATCGTTTCGGGGTAATATCCGGTGGGAAAGAAGAGTTTACCTTATGAATAATTTATGACAAAAGGTACTGGTGGATCTGGAATGGATTTGTTTTTATCAGGCACTTTGAAAAGGCCTATCAATTTCTACTTTAGCCGGATTGACGGAAAGACGATGGTGGAAGGAAGGGCTCCTAAATATCAGATAAACCAAATTAAATGATGTGCATTTGGGTCATGTAATAGGTACTTATTCGCTGTTCATAGGAATGTGTCTCAAGGCTCTCACACAAGCACATACACAAGCAATCTTCTCTGTGGTAACAGGAAATCTCCACGCAATAAGTCTCAATGTAAATTTAGCAAAATGATAAAAGACCAGTACAGGGTGTTTCAGAACTATGGGATCAAACTTGTAGGGGTTATTCAGTGTAACAGCAGAAAACATTTGAGTATAGGGACCCATATCCGGGAAAGTCACTACGGCACTACGGCCCTAAGACGCTTTAAAAATCTATAAAGACGATGAATTGCCTAAATAGGATTTAATGCATTTCATTTTTGCCTTTTATACATGATATTATCACAACAATTGTTCAAAATGTCTTCCTCCAACCTGAATATACCGTTCCTGTGGAGACATGTTAAGTCTTTGGTTTACGAAACTCTAGTAGCAACAGAGCAAGACTTAATTGGACGAACTACAGCAGCATTTGAAATCATTCAAAACGAGTATAAATTTTTTGTCAAGTCCGCCGAAATCATGTGCGATGTTTAAATCGGTGTTTTCAGGTTAGAGGAAGACATTTTAAACAATTGTTGTGATGATATCATGTAAAACAGGCAAAAATTAAATGCATTAAATCCTATTTAGGCAATTAATCGTTTTTCTAAATTGCAACGCGTCTTAGGGCCGTAGTGCCGTAGTGACACCCTGTATAATTTTCATAAACGTTCGAATAGAAACTAGAATCCCTAAGGTATATGACATAAGGTATTTGCTCACATTTTTGCGTACAAGTCTTAACAAAGAAAAATAAAAATAGTTTTTCTTTCGTACACTACGAGCCCCTTCCCACTTCAGTTGGCCCACTTCAAGATTTGTACCAAAATATGCCTTTATAAACTAAACATGATGAAACTATTTACTTCTAAAACAATTTAATTTCTCAAAAACATTTTAGATACACTCTAGTCGTAAAAAAACATATTTGAAATCACTTAGACCTATAGGTAATTAATAGAACATCTGAACAAATAAACAATGTGCGAATAATTGCGCGAAGTTAACAAAGCAACAATTGAAAAATTACCATTGGGTAACATCACCTTTATTTTTTATTACGGCTGAAATTCTTTGGGACATAGTGTTATCCAAGTTTTGGCAAAAATTTGGTGTAAAACAATCCCATATTTCTCGAAGCTTTTGTCTCAGTTCGGTGATTGTACGAGCAGGATGTTGTCGTAGAACCTTTTTCATCTCGTGCCACAAAGTTTCAATAGGTGACAGATCTGGACTGCTAGAAATCCATTTCAAAAGTGGTACATTATTTTCTTCCATCCATTTTATAGCCTTTTTTGAGGTATGGTACGCTGCACGATCGTGCTGAAACACAAAATCTTGGCCGGATGTCAAACATTTTTCCATCACTGGTAAAAGCGATTCTTCTAAAATTGCCAAATATTTGTTTGTATCCACATTTCCATCAATAAAATGACGTTTTCCTACTCCTTTTGATGAAATACTGCCCCAGACCATAATGGATGCTGGAAATTTCACTTTTCTCTTCAGACAGTCGACATGGAATGCTTCACTTTTTTGCGAATAACTCTACTGCGACTGTCACCAACACAAACTCCGAATCGGGCCTCATCACTCCATTGTATTCCACACCATTGTTGAGGTGTCCATTGTCTTTGTTCTTTAGCCCATCTACGTCGATTTTTCTTTTGCAGTGGAGTTAATAGTGGCTTTTCTTTGGCCTATAAACAACTTGTGCAACTTTAGGGTTTTTACTTCACTTTTTTTTTATAAGAAAACTTACAGCGTCACTCCACAGAGCACTTAATTGTAAATAATTGGCACGCCTGTTTTCACCATTATTCTTCTTAGTGCATTTGTGATATTACTGTTTTTCACATATCGTGGCTTAATATTAACTGAACCAGTTACGTTATATCTTCTAACAATATTTCTCACACAGTATCGCGATAAGTCTAACAAATTTGCAATTTCTGAGTTTGATTTCCCAGAAATAAAAAATTTAGTTATCAGTAACCGAATTTTCTCACTAATAACCTTTCCTCTACCCATTTTGAAAACCTTGACTACCCAAAGCTATTTTAAACGTATTCTGACAGATGTGATTAATAAAAGCAATTGTCATGGCTTTTATTTTTCACAGCCACCTATGCGTTATAGACTTATTTTGCATTGATATGCTTGTAATTGCAACATGTGTTATTTTTATGCTGCAAATTTGATTAGGGAGTGATAAAGTTGGTGTTTTCTACCATATATTTTCAAAATATTCATTGTTAATATTTTAAAAGTATAACACCCTGCTACATTTTTATTATTTGTGTTTGATAAGAAAAAAACTAAGATTTCAATAGTTGGGCCAACTGAAGTGGGAAGGGGCTCGTATTTTCATCATCAGTATCTTGTGAATATCGAAAGATCGTCAGGCATAACGATTCAAATGTTATAATTTTGTAAAGATAAGATGTAGGACCGAGCTAAAGTTTCCTTAATTGTTACATTGCTGATTACGTATACCTACAGAGTGTGTTTCAATGAACAGAAATGGAGAAAAAATTAGGTTTCCATGAGGATTTTTAACTTGTCGGTCCTTACGTTAGGTTGTCAAGAATTTTCATGGATTGATTTGGTTATAATTGTCGGATAAAGCATAACAGAGTATTGAAATTCAGCCGACTCATTTAACATTATGTAATGGAATTATATGCAAACGTCCAAATACAGCATGCGATTGAGCATCTTCTTGGAGAATATGTTAATCAAAATAATAGCAAAATGGCCGTGGTGCGATTCCTACTGCATTTTTTTCCAAATGAGAATATTTATCGATATTCAATTCGTTGAAAGCAACATTTGTATCGTAACATCTCCGTACGAATCGTGAAATTTATCTTGAACCAGGAAAGTAAATTGCTCCAGAGATGCATAAATTCTCCCAGATATTTTCCAACACATGTTGAATTGGCAGCTTCAATAATGTCATTTAACGATTTCGCCTCCATTTTGTATTCACGGCATTCCAACATAGTATTATGTTGTACGGGGGTTGTTCAACAGTGCATGGAGTAGACTTGTTTATTTTTAACAGTTGCAAACATTATGTAAATGGTTCGACATAAGCGACTAGCAGCTTGATTTGAATCACTGGGCGTACCAAACTAAATCCCATCACGTTCGCTAAAAACTGTGAAATATACTATTTCAATTATCATTAACTGCCAAACGCTCTTTACTTAAGGTCAAAAAGGATATATACAATGAATCATGGGAAATGAGTGGACCAAAAAAAATGGACAAGTTGCCAGCCAATGTTATAATTTTTTATTTATTATTGCAAAATATATGAAAAATGGGTCTCATTAGATTTGTCTATGAATTCAAAATGATATATTCCATGCCTTCCCGAATAAATGTGCCCATGGGACCAAAGCTGTCCTATGATATGTCTCTAGGAAATAGGCGGTTAGTTTGCTTCATTTGTAAAAATGGTGAATGTACCGATTGTAGTTCTTATACCAGGACTTGGAATCGGAATACTAAAAGCAATATTTCGTTAAGACAAAATGTAGGAGGATGTTGGAAGATGTCATGTTCATCCTGGCCATGATCCTTACAAGGTCAGTTTCAGGCCAACTTGATTTTTATGTTTATGCTGGAATTATTCGGTAGTTCAGAAAACTGAATGGGGCAGTTCGCTCAAGGGCAAAGAAAAGTCGTGGTTGTTTCATTGACTTTGATTATGATCTTTAAAAGGTCAAATCAAGTTCCTCTTTATTTTGAAAGTTGAATCAAAAGAAAAAGTGCACTAATGTTGATATGGCTTCAGGTTGTACTTTATTGACTATTTATCTGAGTTTCCTTGTTTTAGTCAGCTTCTGACATCTCGAATGCTTTGGAACAATTTTGTACCCGCGAAGATAATGAGGATGGCATCTATCAATAAGAGGATGAGCTACTTTATAAAGGTCCATTTGACATGGTGTATTTGAATAGCTCTCGAAAAATTTAACAGTGGATTCTATGTGACCATTTCTTGCTCCAACTACCCATCTTATCTTGGTAACTAAACGAGGTTCATTGGCTAATTCTGTGGATAGTTGTCTCCGCGAGGTGAATGCATTTTCCATGTTATTCCCAACTGATCTAACAATGCACTGACACCAACATATATTCTATTTAATACAAGTACGTCTCCAACTTGAGAAGTTTACAATCGATAATCTTTGTACATTTCCAAATGCATTACCAATGAGACATATACCACTTCTGTGTTGCTCATCATGCTTGATGAAACTGTAAATCCTCTTGTCGATGTCAAAAACAGACATTTTTTCAGTAACTTTAAAAAAATAACATCGTTAAGCCATCACTTTTAGATATATTGTATGTACAGAGAGTCATATTTGAGGAGCGAATGGTTCCATACAAATATTTCTTTCTCTTTTTTTTATAATTTACTACAAAAGAATAGACACCTAAGCTATAAGCTCGTGTGTGTCATACAATATACAAATTCAATGCATGGCTAATGATCATAAAGTATATTATGAGCAAAAATGTATATAAAAAGAAAGAAATAAAAAAAAAACATTAGATAGAAACGAAATGACTGAGTTGAGTCAAGCTACAGTCGATGCAAGCATGACAAAGTTATTTAAGATGAACTTCTTAATTCTTTTTTGAAACTATACTTCGAAAGGATTTTATATTCTAGGGGTAATTTATTATACAACCTAATACCATCAAACTTTATGCATTTTTGACAAACAGATTTATTATTAAAAATATATAAACCTCTAACATTCAAAAGATCATTTTCAATGTAAACAAATCTGCAACTTGACCTACATGGGATACGAAAAATAGTCCTGACAATATAATTTTGCGTGGTTTATAGTATTTTTAAAGTACTAGTGTATGCGGCTCCCCATATACTTATCCCGTAAGTTAGTAGAGACCACACAAACGAGTTATATATTGAGAGAAGACTCTTTCTGCTTAAAATATTCCTAAGAATAAAAAACTTATGAATAATTCTCATTAATTTCGATGCCAAAAGCTCGGCATGACTCCATTTTAAATTACTGTCAATAGTGATTCCTAAGTATCTAATAACTCCTACTCTTTCGACAGTGTCAGCACTATCATTTATAATTAATGTTCGGTGGTGTAATGGCATGCCTGCTTTGGTTGGAAAAAACGTTACATACTTAGTTTTAGAGATAATAAGCTTAAGTAAATTGTTATCCAACCAGCATTTGACTTTATTTAATGACAACTCGGCATTCCGTATTGCGTCATGCCATGAATGACCAGTGCAAACTAAAACAGTATCGTCTGCATATGATATCATTTTACAGTTGAAGTTGCATCCAAGTAGTTTATTTATGTATATGAGAAACGGTGTTGGTCCCAAAACCGTCCCCTGAGGCACACCTAGTTTGATCTTTTGAATGCTGCTTAAATCTGACCCTACCTTAACTTGTTGTAATCGATCAGCCAAATAGTTCTCAAAGAAGTTCAGAACTCCACTACGCACTCCAACACTTTCTAGTTTCTTTAATAAAATTGTATGAGATACTGAATCGAAAGCCTTATTTCCATCTTGAAAATTTTCACTCACTTGTCGTGCTAGTTCTTGTAGAGATTGCTCTGTATTGCAATTTTTGCGGAACCCAAATTGACAGTTCGATATTATGTCATATAAAAGAACAAAGTCTGTTATTCAAACACTTCTCAAAAATCTTCTCAGATACATTGATAACTGAAATAGGTCTATAATTGAACATATTGTCTTTACTTTCAGATTTAAATATTGGTGTCACTATGCTTTCTTTAAATTGGCGAGGAATTACTGAGGATTTGAAACAGAGGTTGATAATGTGAGTTATTGGGTGACTGATATACTTCATGATCATCTGATAGTTTTAGTGTGTAAGCGATCTTTTCCGGGTGCGCTATTATTTTTCAGATTACAAACTATTTGCTGTAACTCTATGTTATCCACTGGAGTTAGAAACATAGAGTGTGCAATGTTGACGACATGAAGATCTGATGTATCAACAATTGAGTTTTGATCAATCTGACTTGTTATTTGCATAAAACACAGGCTATATCAGAGCGTCCAGCTGCTGATTATTGTGATTTTTTAATTTTGTCAGCATTGGTTACCTCATTAATAACAACCCAGCTTTTCCTATAGTTATTACCAGCTAAAATGAGTTTTTGTGTATAATATTGATTTCTAGAGATCTTATTAAGATTAGTTACTCTGTTTCTGTAGCAGATATAGGACTATCTCAATATCAAACTATCATTATTTTTCGTCAAACTCTGTTTCAACTCATCCCTCTTCTTGATCGAAGTAAGAATACCGTCAGTCATACACGGCTTGCGTTTTCTAGTCTTGATTTCCATGTTTGTCATCCACAATATTTTTTTGGGCATTTATGTTACCCCATTGCTTCGAGGCAGATATTAACACAGATATTCACTTGTCTCGATCTTCAAGAGTCTAAACAAATACATTATAAAGAGAACGCACCTTACAGACGACGTCAAAGAACCTTATTGATTTTTGTAGTAATGTAGCGTACGATTCAGTTGAAGTTCTTGAAAAACTTAAGTGCTTTTGTACCTACAAAATGCGGAATCTCTACATCTGCTGAGCAACAACTACGTTGTCCATTCATCGAAAAGTTAGGGTAATGAAAACGATATATGGCTTGATGATAAGTGGTAATTTATAAGAATAAAAAAAATATCGTTTGACCAAATTAAAGCCAAATAGCTTTGAGACTCATTAAATAATTGAAGTACATAGTCATTTGAGCTATTATCAACTGCTGCAAGTGCGCTATAAAACAAGTTGCACTTTTTTTAATCCACGACGTGATGCAACTGTGACTTACAGTTACGCTGCGACATATTTAACTTTGAGCTAAGCTTGAACGTACTATTTTTTAGCAGCACAGATAATATATCTCTAGTATATACTTATACGTAGCCATTTATATCATTTTAATGGCCCACTTTGAAAATTAAGAGTCGACCAGCCCGCATTTTGTACACATTTTTGCCTCGCTTATTTGCTTCTCTTTCTGCGGCAATCCGGCCTCAGAAAAATTGCTGGAATCATGAGCGCCGGGGTAATACATTGTGGTTTTTAAAGCATTTTCTGTTTCATTTACATGTCTTCACAGATGCGATTTTACTACTCATATGTCAAAATTTATTCAATACTAATCAGTGGGTGTTTGCGAAGTGATTTATCTATTGTCGATTTATTAAAATACCTCTCTCATTATACGATTTGTATAAGTGAGGCGTCTAATCCCCTGAGAAATTCTTGGTTCAGCTACAAAAACATATTTCTCCATTTGTTCTTAGATGGAAAATTTGCTACTCGGCTTTAATCAAAAAGAAGGCTTTAATCAGGGCTCGAACTGTGGATTAAATATCATACAGCATCTAGAATGGTATGAAAGAGAGATAGGTTTGTAGAAAAAGATATATTTTTAAAAAATCCATTGTATTGTTTCCCAATGTTCTTGTTTATATGAACTACTGCCTCCCGGCTCGTTTGGCCAGCACAATATCTGTACCTGGGCGATATTTATGCAGAAATAAATAGTTGCAACTATTGTATTCGACTTACGCCATGTGCATGTAACATATCATCGGTCTCCGCACGTATACGAGCCCCTTCACACTTCAGTTGGCCCAACTATTGATATCTTAGTTTTTTCTTATCAAACACAAATAATAAAATGTAGCAGGGTGTTATAGGTTTAAAATATTAACAATGTATATTTTGATAATATATAGTAGAAAACACCAACTTTATCACTCCCTAATCAAATTTGCAGGACAAAAAAGAACACATGTTGCAATTACAGTATACAACCTATTTTCATTTCAATGCAAAATAAGTCTATAACGCATAGGAGGATGTGAAAAATAAAAGCCATGACTATTGTTTTTATTAATCACAGCTGTCAGAATACGTTTAAAATAGTTTTGGGTAGTTAAGGTTTTCAAAATGGGTAGAGGAAAGGTTATTAGCGAGAAAATTCGGTTTCTGATAATTAAGTTTTTTAATTCTGGGAAATTAAACTCAGAAATTGCAACTTTGTTAGACTTATCGCGGTACAGTGTGAGAAATATTGTTAGAAGATATAACGTAACTGGTTCAGCTAATATTAAGCCACGATATGTGAAAAAAAGTAATATCACAAATGCCGACCGAAGAGCATTAAGAAGAATAATCGTGAAAAACAGGCGTGCCAATTATTCACAATTAAGTGCTCTGTGGAGTGACGCTGTTGGAAAGAGAATTTCGAGGTCCACAACTCATAGAGAGGCCCACAAACTGGGATTTAGCACTTGCAAGGTAAGTTTTCTTATTAAAAAAAAGTGAAGTAAAAACCCTAAAGTTGGACAACTTGTTTATAGGGCAAAGAAAAGCCACTATTAACTACACTGCAAAAGAAAAATCAGCTTAGATGGGCTAAAGAACATAGACGATGGACACCTCAACAATGGTGTGCAATACAATGGAGTGATGAGGCCCGATTCGAAGTTTTTGTTGGTGACAGTCGCAGTACAGTTATTCGCAAAAAAAATGAAGCATTCCATGCTGACTGTCTGAAGAGAAAAGTGAAATTTCCAGCATCCATTATGTTCTGGCGCAGTATGTCATCAAACGGAGTAGAAAAACTACATTTTATTGATGGAAATGTGGATACAAAAAAGTATTTGGCAATTTTAGAAGAATCGCTTTTACCAGTGATGGAAGAATGTTTGACTTCCGGCCAAGATTTTGTGTTTCAGCAAGATGATGCAGCGTGCCATACCTCAAAAAAAGGCTATAAAATGGATGGAAGAAAAGTTTATATACCACTTTTGAAATGGGTTTCTAGCCGTCCATATCTGTCACCTATTGAAACTTTGTGGAACGAGATGAAAAAGGTTCTACGACAACATCCTGCTCGTACAATCACCGAACTGAGACAAAAGCTTCAGGCAAATATGGGATTGTTTTACACCAAATGTTTGCCAAAACTTGGTTGACACTATGCCCCAAAGAATTTCAGCCGTAATAAAAAATAAAGGTGATGTTACCCAATGGTAATCTTTCAATTGTTGCTTTGTTAACTTCGCGCATTTATTCGCACATTGTTTTTTTTGTTCAGATGTTCTATTAGTTATAGGTCTAAGTGATTTTCACGTACCGGCTTAAATAGATTTACGCCTCTACGTTAAAACTGGTTCTACATCACTTTAGTCTAACAAAAAGAAACAGCAACGTTCAGAATGAAAAATCAGTATGTCACTTTCAATCTCATTTATTGCTGATTTTCGTTTTCTAGCTCTCCTGTAAAATTTGTAAAATGTGAGTTACGCCGGTACGTGCGGAGACCGACGATATGTATGTTTCCTTGGGGCAAACGCACATTCAAAAAAGTCTTTATTATACGTGACAAGGGCAGATTCAGCCTGTTAGTCAAGGGGGGTCACTTAGTCATACCCAACTAACAATTATCACTGCTATTAGAGTTGAAAGAATGATTATACAGTATTCCTTACACAGCGTTGTAAACTGTAAGAACATTGGCAAAACCCTCTTAGAACAGCTATACAAGCGGAATGGGCACACCTAATAGGACACTTCAGTCATTTAAGAGGTTTTATAAGGGCTGCAGGTAACAGTTATACAACAAAAGTGTAAGCCTCTTGCAGCCGCTATAGGAAATTTGCGTCAGTGCAGGATTCAGTTTTTGTCAACTATACAACTATTCTGTTACGTGATTCTACTTTATTCCAACCAAACTATTTCTTATGTATTGTATAGACGAAGTGAAGAATATATATAACTAACACAATACAGTCATCTTGTTTACTTACATATCGGCCATTGTGAATTTCATACACAGGTATATGATAAACTTCTACACTGTGATATAGGGCTATTGAATTACTTGCGCAGCAAATTTTATTGTGATTATCGTACAAAGAGTTACGCAATTTATACGGGCTTCGTATTTGATTCATATTTTGATAATGATCAAAAGTATGTCTAGATTTTTAAGATGGAAAACTGAACTTATCTGCGTTAAATCTTCCACAAATCCTATATTTAGACACAATTACACTAATGTTTATGACTTTATATCTGTAATTTCGAACTGAAACATAATTATTTAATGCCTGCAGGTGTTATACAACAATTTGACAAATGTCAGAAATGAAATACCGACAGAGTTGAATGATTTACCTAGAATTTGTACCAGATCTATATCTTCTGTTTGAACAGTTGATAAAATCTTTTCAACCAATATGCATGCGTTGTTTGTCTTAAAACATTGGTTGTATACCAACATATTTAGCATATGTACAGCCTTTAACAGTTACTAAACAACAGTTGTATAAGTGCTTCCGTTGGGAGCAATTTGTTGGCTAAAGTAGTAAATTTCCACAGCAAAACAACAAGGCTCGGGTTTGTTTTATAAACGTTACCATGGATGCCACAACACAACCATTTTGACTAACCTGCAAATATGCCGTATAAAATAGTTGTATACACGTTTATGCAACAGTTGAAAATTTGTCCTATAAGGTGTTGTGTAACTATAAGAATATTTTAAATACCTCATTTTAGAGCAAATATGTTGCAGAAGGCAGATTTGCATTCCACACAACATTAAGCCAGCATTTTGGTGTTCAGGCACCAACAATAGAGAGCTTTTATGGCTGAACGGTTCTTTTATCAAAAGCTTATAGCACTACTTTGCTAGTTGGGTAGTGGTGGATCTTGGAAGTAGCGCACTGGACATCACAGAATTCTTGTTGGCGAAAGTTTTCGTCTCCTGGGGAGGTGTTGTGTGATTGAAAATTACCCGATACCGTCAGTACTTCTGAGGTAAATGAAAATTGTGGTCAATGAAAAGCGGAGTGGGGGGGGGGCTAAGCGGTAGCTGGATGATGTCAATTTTTCTAGGGAAGGGTCGTGACCAACTCCTGGATCCGCCCTTGTGACGTGACCGTTTTGCAGCTGCAGGATTAGCGTTCACTTTCTGAAAACCGTGTACATTCTCGGCAAAGGGATTCGAGATAATATACCTTTACCGGGATTCAATCATGTACGACTATGGGTTCCATCACGCTCTCGTGCCGGAAAACAGCCCGGGTAGGAATGAAAAACGGCGGTGGCGTAAAATTTGTCGATTGCCACAGCTGGGGGCATCGTAAAGCCCGCTATGCGTGGAAAGGGGCATTTATAGATAGCCACGGATTTTTATTGTCTTTGCACGCTTTTGTATGCACCCGGCGGCGACGAGTGCTCGCACGGCGTGCATGCTACATACAAGATTGCTCTGTTTGCAACAACGAAGGGCGCCGTGTGCGGTAGGTTGAATTGGGATATTTGGTGCGCATTCACCATTTATGAGAGTATCAGCGGGAGACTAAAATATCGGCTCATTCACCATGTTTGGAATTACTTGCGGCTCGGATGGCGTTCGTGCATCCACAATTTTTACTTCGTGCACCAACGTATCCAGACTAGGAAGAAGGAAGGGATTTGTTTGTCTCCAAATTCTTATAGTCTGTAGTAAGGATCAAAGGGCACTTGACATTGGTCAATTTTTAGACAGGTCTATCATTAAATTTGTATATTTAGGGCCGATTTCACCAACATTATTATTAAGGACCAATAGGAAAATACCTTATCGAAATGCAATTTGACGGAAGCTGTCAAAGGTGTCAGAATATCAGTGTTCAATGTTAAATAAAATCGTAAAAAATCGACTGTATTATAAACAAGACCACTTTTTGATTCCAACATGATGCTTTTGTACAGAAAAAACAGGACAACATTCATGTATTTTGATATATGTTATAGGTTTACATTTAACAATCCGTTATCCCCTCAGCGAATGGGAATGAGAGAAATAATAGGTCGATTTTCTAGCTGTTAAATTTGGCAGCAGGTTTGCTCGTTTGTTAATTCATGGCAATCTCGAAATTTGTTAAGTTCAATATACTGTGTGTATATTATGAGATCATTATAGCTACACATACCTGTTGGATTGTGCGGATTTGCAAGAAAATAGAATATAAAATGTATTCCAACCAATTCCTCATCTCTCTTTACATCATAATAGTAATCATTTGTTATAAATTCATGGGTTAATTAATTTCTTCAAAGCAATCAAAACAGTATGTCGTTCCCATCCTAAAACACCGATATGTGCAAAACATGTTAATCCCTACATCTCCGAGGTGCATAATGCAATTACTGTAGACATAGACCTAAAATTATTAGTAATTACTGAAAAAGAAAGTCGGGTTCATGCACGACTTAACGTAATCTAATTTAAGGATCAGCTGTTTCTACACCAGTGTCCTCCACATATTACGCCGCCAGATGGTAACTAGCTAGTGAATTCCAGTGGTAGTCAAACGTCTTGGTGACGTTACAGCAATTTTTTGACATGATTCGGGTGGTTTCGGAACTCGTCTTACCCTTGGATAGCCCTTTCTATACTGTTCTATGCTCGTATTGACGTAATTTTAATAATCCCGTGGTGTCCACGACGATTTACGGTCAAAACCAGGCGGTGAATCATCTGTTGTTTTTGTTTGAGTTGTTGACGAATTTGCGGTAGAGATTTGTTTTGGTGTTCGTCTTCGGGTGTGTTTTTCTGCCTTGGACTTGTTTTTTGTGCGATTAATGAGGTACCTGCAGAAGGCACCTGAATGCAATCGGACATCGCCAGAGGAGCGCCTAATGATGACGTCGTGTACACGTTAAATCTGCACGAACCCCTAAATACGTGGTTATGTTGAATGTACCATCACCGATGGTGCCACTGATTATACACTGAAATTAAAATAAAAAACTGCAATTGTATGTATGAATGTTGAAACTGTTGAACAGTTTCGGACCAGTGGGGTTAAAATATCTTTGAGGAACTGGAAAGAAGTGTATGAATGTGTTGAAATGCAACACCTAACAAAAATTTGAGTGAAAAGGCTTTTTCATGTACTGGTTTGGACGTGCAAGTTTGCAAATATAGGATAAACTATAAGCACACAGTAGGTGATATAATCATATATGGATTATAAAAGTTGCAGTAAACATGGAAAAACCTTCAGCTAATCTGAAAAAATAGATTTTACTCAGATATCAAGCATTTTTAAAAATTTTGGCTCAGGTTTATATAATTTCATAATATTTAATAAACTGAAAAAATTTCAATAGCAAGCTGTCACTTCATACTTTACAGTGTTTTGTTTTGAATACATTGATGCTATTTGCTGCCAAAAATTTAACGGAGAGATCTTGAGGCTGATTGGGTATATTTAACGGACTGTTTGGTACTCGTACCCTATTGGTGCAGAATAATGGTTTGTTAAATTGTGAAATCCACCCTTAACGTTACTTTTTAAAAGAGCTAATGTTTGCAGATAATTGTGATGTTCACGATTCCAATTTGCATACAGCGGAACAAGCCTAATGAAGTTAGGTATACTTATGTTAATACATACAACGCTGTCACTTTGGTAGAAATTGGTAGATGAATGAGCAAAAGTATGCACTAAATCTAAGTAATTTCAGAAAGTTAGAAAAAGGAATATCTTAGTTCAGTCATTCAAAGTCTCCATTCACTACCCGACTAAAATCGCGGCTCCACTCGCGTAGAAGTATTGCAAAGTGTAGGTCATTCGTTTTGCATCAGCATTAATTAGCATGAAGGAGATTGGCTGCGGAGAAAAATTGCAATAATCAAAGTGATGCAATAGTTTCTTTGGCAATGAACATTTCTTATCCAGCATTTCAGTGCAATGGTAAATCAATGATTCGCGTTTCCTCAACAAAAAGTAAGGAGTTTGCTTGAAAATGATCTCAAAATGAAGATCATGTTGAGGCTTATCGGCAAGAACATAAAATTATCCGCAATCTGCATTTCAGGCAATATAATGCTACTGGTCAAACATTCATTTGATCTCCAAATGATCTTGACGGTCATACTTGAACATAAAGCTTCTTGCTCTTTTGCTCAATGCCAAAAATATGAGTATTGATTCAAGAAAACTGTCTTGATCTTCAAAGGAGGTTGAAAATCGTAGTTAACGTCACGTATAAGGTTATTATTATATGAACCTTTTCAAACCTTACAACTTTATCACACAACATTTTTCTTTATCAAACGTATTTTTCGAGATATTTTGTCTTTTCACTATTTTCTTGGTACACCCAAATAACCGTGAAGATCATGGCGAAGGTCATGCCAAATAATTTCCTCAAAATTTCCCGCTCTTCACATTTCCGGTGTAAAAATAGGGGTTTTACTTACGAAAGGTATGTCAGTTATAAGTTAGCACTTAACGTATTCAAGAATTATATTGAAGGTTTTCAAATTTAGACAAGATGTCAAACGACAACTTTGGATCCAATAGCATTTGATTCGATAGTTTGGTGAAATGACGTAAGTAAATGGAGTCTGTATCTTTTGAATTATACACGACATCGAAATGAATTATGACGGCATTGTTCTTTTCCGATGAGTGAACAGCTGTAACGCATCATTATTTGATAAAATTCAGCAAAACCAATCCTGACTGTAGTTCATACTGAGTCTCACATCGCAAGATGAAAGGTATCTGGTAAAAAGAACTTTGAACTCATTTATTTTGGATAAAGTCGAACAATGTGAAATATACACCACTGTTATGTCCTTAAAAAACCCTCAATTTTAAAAAAAGGTAATATAATACCGATACATAAATCAGGAAAAAAAACAGATGTTAACAACTATAGACTGATATCAATAATATCCAGTGTAGCAAAGGTTTTTGAAAAAGTTTTATCTACTAGAATGATTCGATACCTCACAAAATTCAAAATTTTAAGTGAAAATCAATATGGATTTACAGAAGGGAAGGCTACATCGGACGCAATAACTAAAATTGTAAATCAAATATATCAAAATATTGATAACAGAATCCCTTCAGTCTGCATTTTTGTTGATTTAAAGAAAGCTTTCGACACTGTTAATCACAAATTATTATTAGAAGCATTGGAGAGAATTGGTTTCAGAGGAAACGCGTACTCACTGATCGAAAGTTATTTGTCAAATCGCCCACAATCTGTACAGATATCAGGATCATTTAGTAAAGAAATGTATATTAAGTGTGGTGTCCCACAAGGAACTGTCTTAGGTCCGCTGTTATTCAATATATATTTAAATGATATTTTCCAAATTAATTGTGTTGGCAAAATAACTAGTTTTGCAGATGATACTGCAATATTATATGAAGGCACTGACTGGTCTGATCTGAAAAATGTAATTGAAAATGATTTTATCAAAATTATTCGGTGGTTTAACAGTAGAAAATTAAGCATTAACTACTCTAAAACACATTTTTTACCATTTGGATCTTATGCTAGACATCTGCCAAATTACACAAATTTCTCCTTCAATATTAATGATCAAAAAATGCAAATTAATAGAGTGCCCAACATAAAATACCTTGGAGTGGTCTTGGATCCTCACTTACGATGGGACATCCATGTCAATTATATTTTAAAGAAAGTTAGATTTGTATCCTACAAAATTAAATACCTTGGGAATATATTCACAGAAAAATATCTTCGAACATTGTACCATGCACTGATTGAGCCTCATCTCACATATGGTATATTAGCATGGGGAGCTGTATGTTCCTCACATATCTATAATTTAGATGTTTTTCAAAAAAGTATTCTAAAAATGATATTTAAAAAACCGAAACTTTATCCCACTGAAAAATTATATGCAGATGTTCGAATGTATGATATAAGACAACTTTATTTCTTACACAGTATCACTCACTACCATAAATTTGTAAACATCGACCAAAAAATTAAACATAATCATTATACCAGGTACAAAATTCGTGGCACAGTAGTTCCTCAACCGCATAAATCTATAATGCAGCGATCATATCTCTATTTAGCGCCTAAATTTTATGAAATTAGACCTAAAGACTTAAAAGATTTACGTTTCGGAAATTGTTTCAAAAGAAATTTAAAAAAGTGGCTACATTCTATATCTAGGACTGAAATTCATGAACTCATAAATACGAACATCAACTAAATACATAATCTACTGTAGCTAATTTTTGTCCTTTTTTGTCATTTGCATTCTACAGTTTCAACTTAAATTATTGGTCCATGTACAGGCGATGCCTTTTATTGGGCCTGTTTTGATTTTATATTTATTTACTCATATTGTTTGTTATCTTTGTACATTGAGTAAATAAATATTATTATTATTATTATTATTATTATTATTATTATTATTATTATTATTATTATTGTTGTTATTGAACCGCTCAACTAACATTCGGACAAGCGGTAGATGAACGGCCCAATGATTTTTGGCTAGAGTTGGACATTCCTGAAGGTGTGTACGCCTCAAGGCGTTGAAAGGAAATGTGAGCTCAATCTCAATATTTGGAAACATAGTGTAATACCCTCGTATATCTGGGACCTTCAGCGGCGAGGAGTCACCTTGCAGAGTAGACGCCTAGGCAACCAGTTACGCGACCGTGTATGAGCAGCGCTATTTAAAAAAGTTAGTCCGAGATTGAAGAATAATCGAAATCCATCTGGAGGCACCTGCTGCTATCTATACTACGTCCATGGAAGTTCACAACTTGCCTTGGAGAACGCCTAAACACTTCTCGACGCGTTCACAGGGAGATAAATACCCGAGCAGATGGCGGAAGCACTTAGTCCCAGTAGAAACAGTCAAACAACGCGGAATGTCATCGGCTAGTCAAAATTCTTATAAATTGTCAGGAATTAGTGTAAAAGTAATAAATCGGACTTTTGACAGAAAAACTGATATTTCCGTTACAAGAAATATTGTGCCTGAGTTTCTTGTGTATAGTCGGTTGATACATTCGTTAATTTAGGAAATATCTAACAATGTCGGTTACAGAAATTGAAGAAAACTATACGCTTCTTTTTTGGAAAATGTGCTGCACTCTAGTGATTCTTAGCTAAGTGGCAACACCAGCATACAATTATAGGATGCCTTTATGGCCTCTTTGATTTTCATAGTCATTCCTCTCCTTCAGAAAGGTTGGGATATTTCTTAAGTTCTACTACTCCGTTTCAGCGTCAGCGCTTTCCTAATGTTAGGCTATGTTTTCTTTCTGAATTTTAGGAAATTTCAGGCTATATAGCAGAAAATATAAACCAAAAGTATGAACAATTTGATGCAAATAGCTATTTGTAACATAACCTCAAAATAGAGCGCTGACACGGAAGAGTAGAAAATTATGAAAATCAAGGTTGCCATAAAGGCGTCCTACAATTGTAGGCACGACTGTCAATACGGCCCTTACTTAAACTGTTGGTTTCCCTGAAGTGTGCCCATTTCGAGATTTTTACTTTTACGCGTTAAAAGTGATACAAAGTTTATTTGCTTATCTCCATTCCGTTCTCTGTTCTCTTGTTGCATAACAGAGTCCAATTCCGAGTATGCTCATCCAGCGCTCATTCCAAACAGAACTGCAATGAAAGTCAGCGGTGTTAATCCCGACGAGCGACGAGCTACTTTGTAGCAATTTTATGCAGTCGCGAGTAAATATCTCCACGCTATTTTATAGTGGCAGAATGGAATGCTGGAATGAAGTACGAATTTCATGCCGCGCGTAAAAATTTGGAAAATTCTAAAGTAACGCGCGCTATCAGCACTGCGTACGGAATAGTTGACGTTGTTGGGTTTATTAGCCTTGGGAAAGCACCCGAGAGATCTCTATCTGGGTATCATAACGTAAAACAGTTTTATGGCAATCTGCGCTAGCTAATTAATTCATTGGTTCAGTCGTTATGTCCAGGGCCGGCTTCAGAATTTTGAGCAAACGATTTTTTGTGTAATATCTCTCAAACTAAAGTGTATCTAACGAAGCTACAAAGTAATCGTAAACAGTGGTTGATTCGTGATCAAAGCGTGATCGGTAGCCATGGCGCTCTGTCGGCCTCTTCCTGATTGGCTTGTAGCGACGAGCCTCCAGACAAAGTCGCACGGTTGCCACGCTCGGCGAGTTTTCGCCAGAGTGGTTGATCACATTCGCATGGATCACAAATCAATCTGTTGGTGCAATACGTGCAATAACTGTTGTAAAGGACATTATATAACAATAAATGGCATCACAAAGGTATATTCCAATTTGATCTGCAGCAAATTATGAACGGCATATACGGAGATGCGAAAACAAGCTCAGAGAGGTGAAGAAAATTTTAGTGCAATCTTTATAGTTAAATTTTTCCTAAGAGATAGCATCAGTGAGGGAATTTTTTTCTATTGTCTTATTTTTCACATTAATGCGATGTCGAGGTATCTGGCCCTATCGCAATTGAAAATAAGGTTTCGATAATCCTTCCATAAAGTTTCGATGAGTACATCTGAAATAACCTTGAGATATTCTTCAGGGAAATACAAAAATCTCCTTTTGTGTTTCTTTGTGCAGATTTATCTATTAAAATCCTATCCGCAATCTATTTTCCGTGCACACACCTTCAACCGAATGTATGCCATATATGATATTACCGTTTCCAACTTTCACCAAGGTTAATAGGAACCATAACAGCTCCCTACCCTTCCCCCCTATAAGAATATCGATTTGTAGCCTCACATTTCAAGGTTAGACTTCTTGTAATGTTTCTGTTCAACATTCGGCGATTTCTGACAATTTTCCCAATAAAATATGATCATTGTGACATTAAGCCTGGCAACGCTGCATAGTAGAGGGAACTCTCAGCGTCACGTTGATGGTTCGTCACCACGCACAGGATTGTAATCAGTTACGGATACCCGTTTATGAGCGCGAACGTTTTATGCACGTCTTGACTTGATTTTTCTTGCGGAAATTTAATATTAGTCTAAAATGTCTGACACAGATACAGCTGATGAAGTGGTTGAAATCACCTTAACGCCACCCAGCAAAAGGGCTGAAAAGCTTCATCTTAGCGCAGGTGAAAAACAAATTATTCTAAATATCTACAAGAACCAGATGCAAGAGAATAGTGGATTGGCTATAGAAAATATCGTATGTAAGGTTGCTGAAATTTCTGGAGTAGGTCGATCAAGTGTTTACAAAATCTTGAAGGAATATAGACAAAATCACTCACTATCTGAGCCAAAAACATATCCAGCGAGAAAAAAAATCATCGAAAAAATAGATGACTTTGACAAAAGTGCCATTAGAAGAAAAGTACATCACTTTTTCTTCAGGAATGAAATACCTACAATAGATAAAATATTGAAGCAAGTGAATGATGATGAGGACCTGCCAAATTTTAAAAGATCTACGTTCCATAAGCTGTTGAAAGAACTAGACTTTCGATTTTTGAAAAGAGGAAGGAATAGTTTATTGATAGAAAAGGAGGAAATTGTTATCTGGAGGAGAGAATACCTTAGAAAAATTAGGCAATTCCGCGCTGAAGGAAGAAAAATTTATTATTTAGACGAAACATGGGTGAATGCGGGGCATACGCAGGGAAAGGTTTGGGTAGACAGATCTGTGAGGTCCTCAAGGGAGGCTTTTTTAGATGGCCTTTCGACGGGATTGAAAAATCCTGCAGGTAAGTTTCGAAGTATATGAACTTTTTTGGATGCAGATAATTCATTTTCTGATCGAATCAATGATTTGGTAGCTCCGAACTCAGTTTTGCTATCTCATCCAAGTTTCTGAGTATTTCCTTCACCCAAAAACTAATCTAAGACCCTATCCTACACTAACCTAAAAAGAGTAAGTTGCTCAATTTCGTCATTTAGTGCGCTCTCTGAGAAGTAAAATAACTAATTACTTTCAGGCAAGGGAAAACGCCTGATCATTTGCCACATAGGTAGCGTAGATGGATTTGTTCCTGAAGCATTGTGGGCATTTGAATCCGAAAAAACTGGAGACTATCACGAAGAAATGGATGGTAGCTCATTTGAAAATTGGTTCAAAAAAATTTTGCCGACACTTGATGATAACGCAATTATTGTGATGGATAATGCCCCGTACCACTCCAGAAAATTGGAAAAAATTCCAACAATGGCCACCAAAAAGGCAGACATTCAACAGTGGCTTGTCTCAAAGAAGATCGACTTCGACCAAACAATGGTCAAAGCTGAGCTGATAAATATAGTCAAGCGACATAAGTATAAATATGATTTAAAAATTGTTGACGAAATGGCCAAAAACCAAAATAAAACGATTCTCAGGCTGCCTCCCTATCACTGCGAACTGAATCCTATCGAGTTGATTTGGGCCGACATCAAGCAATACGTGGCGTCAAATAACAGCACTTTTAAGTTTTCTGACCTTAAAAAACTGTTTGATGTTGCTGTCGATAGAATTACGCCAGCAAAATGGAGAACATGTATTGACCATGTCCAAGAGAAGGTTGAAACCAAAATGTGGGATATGGACAATATTATTGACACCCAAGTTGAACCCCTTATAATTGACATCAACAATTCTGATGATTCAAGCTCCTCGGAATACAGCATATAAATCGATTGATACCATTAAGACTGGCAGTTTAACGGGCTTTTTGGCAAGACAGGTAAGATCATTATAGACTGCAATCAAAGTGTAAGTTTCTAGTTATTAATGTGGAAATTCCAAATTTATAATTACACAAAATTAGGGTTAATTCCAAAGTTCCAAAGCATAATAGTGCCATTTTGACCTTCTTCCTATTTCTCATGTAAATTTTAATAGCAATCAAACTAACATACTTTATGGAGTCTGTAATAAACTTTTGTACTACTACTACTACGTCTGTAGTTTCTATTTGCTCAAAAAAATTTGCTCTGCATTGTGAATAGAAGGTTGATTTGTAAATATTATTGGGTATATATGTAAGTTAATAATAAAATATGAACAATTTCAATTGAGATGGTCCACAAGTTTTTTTCGTGTGCGTTTTAGTAACATTTTGCTGAAATGGTGAATACAGAATTTTTTGCACTGATTCCTAATGTCGAAATATGATTAGAAAGGCGTGGTATATTCCTGATAATTTACTATGCTTTTGATAGAATTTACAGCAACACATATCTTGTACGACATTTTTTGATAGATCAGTCACAATAGCTTGATACGGCCCTGTAGCATCTCCTACGGTTAAGTTCTTGATCACGTGCAATACGGGTGTATATGTTTGATTTTACTTTGTTTCTTCGATGGATACAGTTTAGAGAAAAATTACATGTTTCGCATCAGATGGGCCCCTAACTCCGGCATTAAGTCAATAAATACTTCATAAATTACCTAGTTTTGTTACAAAAACGTATTTTTACGTTTGAGCCCGGACACAAGCTTTGCATATCCCCCAACAATCAAAAAGCAGGATTTGGACCCTACTTCATGCATTGATCAAATCTGAAACAATACCTTATACGATAGCAATTAGGGAGCATTTTAATGGAAATATCAATGCAGTACCTACCTGAGAGAGATAAACCAGAGAAGGTGATATTTTTAACAATAACATCAACATGTCCATTAAGGTTCGCTTCTGTGATGGACGTTTACGCGTATACATTTAATTGTCTACGTCCCGATGTATACAATGCGTATACAATGAATAGAATGTATACAATGATGAAGACAACGTATATATTAGCATAAATGCGGTTAGGTCTATTCATAGAATGATGAAGACAATGTATAGAATAGCATAAGTGAGGTTAGGTTTATTCGCAAACGTCAGAAAGTTCGTGAACGGTGAAGCGGCAACTTTAGAAAAACATAGTTGGACGCCCCAAGAACAAAGAAATTGATGAACTAGGGTTCATTATGTTTAAAAATGGGAAGACATATTCCGTAGAGTATTATATACGTGAATATCGAGACTGGTTCGTTTCAGAAATCCATGTTTTCCCTCAAATATTACGATTTATTGGTTTGTGTTTTACTATGGATTTGTAGAACAAGTTATACCCTACTTGACCACAAGATAAAACTCGAGTTCCTATATCTTGATTATAAGTAGATGCAAATCAAATATGCACTATCTACTCGATGAGATGTACTGCCTGATCTTTCCTGACCTGTCCAATCGTTTTAAAACTGGCACCCATGCTTTAGCTACGTTTATTCGGGTCACGTGCGCGAAAGTCTCGCTCTACCGTAAACGAACAGCAGTGGATTCACGAATCAGGAACAAATATTACAATATCGAGCTGTGGGTAGATTTACAGCACTCGATGCGGAATTTGTGGGTATAGCCTGAGAGATAAGCGTATCACACGTTCAGAAGTAGTGTAGGAAAGCTCAAGAAAATACTTGAATAAATGGTGTCACAGTTCAATGTATCAAAAGACACCTTGTGGTTCACATCAGTGACTGGAGGTAGAGATTTACCAAAAGCTTCTTACTACTCATGAAAGATACCTTATACAGCACCAAGCTCAGGTAAATCTGGTGGCAGTTGCCTAAAGCCCACAAGTGCAATCAGACGGCTATAAAGATAGCTGCAACAGTTAAAAGTAGCAGTAGATGACACTTGTTGTCGTATTCTATCAACTTATAGATAGACGCTCTTCTTACGTTTGCTGTCCCAGCTGGACCGTGTTGATGTTTGCCAATAAGCGTGAAATTTGTGTGTTTGCATTTGAAAAAATATTCAGGAAAATGTTGGAAATTTTTACTATAGTGGAATGCCCATTAAAAAATAACAAAAAAAGCTCCTATGGTCCAAAAATGTTTCCTTACAAAAACTCGGGGTGTTGAAGAAAAAAAAAATGGAAATTAGCTAATATTTTCAGAACCGCTTCAGATATTTCACTGATATTTAGTACGTAGTGAAAGTTAATTAAGTTGCATATTTTTCAATGCTTAGATAATGTTTAGCTTTAACAGTGGCGTGCGTAGGGGTATTACTATTTTTTAAGAAAAAATGGTACGCCAATGGTTTCCCTGTTTTTCCATCTCTTCGAATTGTTTTCCTTCGATGCGCCATTTTTGAGTAAAAAAATTAAAACCGTTCTATTGTCCGAGAAAATTAATGTAATATTTGAAGAATGCAATTTAGCAATAAATATCTAGTTGCTCTGGAATATGTCACTGGCTTTTGAAATCTGACAAGTCTCTGATATTCAAGTCTGTTTGCTGTTTTCATTATTTAGTTTTTACAATCTTGTTAATAATGGTGAATTATTCAAATACAGAAATGACGGAAATGTATTACGTATATGGCCTTGCCGACAGTAATGATGAGCAAGCCAGACGAATTTATCACCAGAGATATCCCGATCGTGCTTTGCCAGATAGTCAAACCTTTTCTAATATTCATCGTCGTCTTGTTGAAACTGGTTCTGTCCGAAAAGGAACATCTGAAGGTAGACCTCTAAGTGTGAGAACACCTGAAATTGAGGAAGCAGAGCTGCACGAAGTCCGAGAACATCCTGGACAATGTTAGTGGATCTTTTGTTATATCTTTACCATATTTAGCAGTACAGGCATTACTTCCCATTGATAATCATTTGTGGGCAGAAGAAAATCCCTGTGCCGTAACCGAAACCCAAAAAAGAGTTACTTTAATGACAATCCACAAACCTCTCATACAGATGCTGCCAACAAAAAACTTTCACCGTCAAGTGCAATGTGTATCACTATGCAATTTCCTTACATTTTTTAATTATGACTTTATAAGTATAAAAATATCAAGAGTGACAACAATTCTCAAGTAAGGCGACTTATCCAGAACTGAATATCTTATTAAAAAGCAATAATTATTTCAAAAAAGGCGGTGTCGTATTAAATAATAATTTTCCTCAGGTACGACAAATTTTGTACGTATTGCTGTTAGCACTGGATGTCCATAATTCAATATTTCAACACATTCCCGATATAATACTTTTTGTTGATTTCGGAATTGGAATTTCAACAGCCTGTAAGGAGGAATTTCAAGGCCCAAGTTGAACCCATTATTTACATAGCCTCGCCAACCCTGGATGGATTTTCAAAAATTACAAATCTTTTTCATCCCTGGCATAGTGGTAACGTTGTGTTAAAAGTTTCATCAGAATCCAAGTCAAAGACTAACGGACAGAGAGAGAGAGAGAGAGACCGATAGACAGACAGGCAGACCCACGAATATGGGTGACATAGTATTCCGTGATGTATATGCCACAACACATGAAATCCAAAAATATAATTCCTTATTTTCAAAAGTCTTCGTGGTTACAATACTTCCTTGCCAATTAGCGTGGTAAATAATGTAATTCTAACTATGAAAGATGAATCTGTGACATAATTTTATTTGGCATTGTAATGTAACGCCTCCAATGATGCAGACAGACCTAAATTCACTTTTTCCATATAGTATACAGGGTGTTCCTTAATGACATGCGAATATTTAAGGGTGTGAATCTACATGAAAAATAAATGTTAGTTTGCTTAATAAACTATGGTCTAAAAATGTTTCCTTACAAACAGTCGGGGTGTTGAAGTTTTACAATGCAAAAATAATTTTTAACTTTAACAGTGGCGTGCATACGGGTATTGCCGTCAATATTTTTTAAGAAAAAAATGGTACGCCAATGCTTTTTGCCAAATAAAAATTATTTTTGAATTTCTCGTTCAATTTAAAACAAATGACCTCTCTTGAACTGTTTTCCTTTGATGCGCCATTTTTGAGTAAAAAAATAAAAACCGTTCAATTATCTAACTTGCAAAGTTATTATTAATATAATTGGAAAAATGAAACACATTAGAGGTAATGAACAACAACAACTAACAACATAATCATAACACTAAAAACTCCTTCTCATGGCATTGCTCACTCGTTGAAATATCCCTGGAGTATTTTTTATTCTTTCACAAGCTGCAACAATTCTTTGTCTTAATTCTTCTACAGTGCTAATGGGACTTGTATACACTAGTGTCTTAAGATACCCCACAAAAATAAATCTAAACTGTTGAGGTCTGGGACCCTGGAGGCCATTCTTGGGGCCCAACGTGGCCAATTCAACGATTTGGATAACCAGTTTGTAAATAATTACGAACCGCTACACTGAAATGCGCTAGAGCACCATTATGCATGTACCGCATATTGTTTTTTATTACTAACGGAACATCATCAAGCAGCAAAGGCAACTGTTGATGAAGAAAATTGAGGTATGTCTGTCCGTCAAGTCATCCCGACAAGAAGAATGGGCAATAAAGTGGGTGCCAATAATTCCTGCCCATACGTTAACCGAAAATTGGTGTTGGAAATGGGTTTCGGTTACGGCATAGGGATTTTCTTCTGTCCACAAATGATTATTGTGGAAATTCTGAATGGCATTTCTAGAAAAATTAGCTTCATCCGTGAACAGAGTCATTGATTCAAATATTTAAGTGTCTAAGCGATTTTCCTTGAACTCGTTTCAGGATGTTCTTCGGCTTCGTGCAGCACTGCTTCCTCAATTTCAGGTGTTCTCACACTTAGAGGTCTACCTTCAGATGTCTCTTTTCGGACGGAGCTAGTTTCAGTTTTTGTAAGGAAACATTTTTGGACCATAGTTTATAAAGAAAACTAACATTAATTTTTTATGTAGATTCACACCCTTAAATATTCGCATATCATTAAGGAACAGCCTGTATAACACTGGCATTATACTTTGGAATATAAGGGTACGTATTGAATAACAGCGATCAATGTACACACACAGGAGACTTGTATGAGAGGGGAATTCTTACAGACGATGGTTGTGAATGTGAAGGATTTTATAGGATATCCTCCTTGACCGCGCTGGACTCTACATATTTATAATCACGATTATAGTGTTTGAATTGTGAATACTTCTGTAACAAAACACCTAAACGACCGAGAGAGAAGTTCGAGTTTCTTAGGGAAGCGTATATCTCGCCATTCAGCTCAGTGTATATGTATAGAGGATAAGAGCGTATAGGTTGCCTCAAGCGGGTGGGTATCAAGGACTTGAATGGTACCGCATTGGAAGAAGATTTAGGAGGCTCCCTTAGAAGTAACTTATTAGACAGTTACGAGGGACGTCTTTTAAGTTTTGCATATAGAAACATAGTAGGCCGCGCGGATCGAACGTCGGTACTGAATCTTAACCTCACTCTTTAGTAAACTTAAATTCAAAGTTTCACAACAATAAGTGCAGTATTCTCACTACAGTGAATTTTTAAGTGCCACCAAGTCATTAGAAAAATGTAACTCAACCGAGAACATTTTCGTGCCATAATTTATTACAACTTTCAGAGACAATTATCGCAACAAGAATGCCTTGCTGAATTACTGTCTGTTATCGGCAACGAAGCGCCACAGCAGTCGATAATTTCCCATTGGTATGGAGAATTCAAACGTGGACGGGTGAGTCTTAGCGACGATTCCAGGGTGGGTGCACCAAAACCGGCAGTCACCCAGGAAAACGTCGATGCTGTGCGCAAACTCATCATTGAAGATATACATGTGACATTTCGCGAGATTGAGGCGTCCTTGAAAATCTCAAAGACCTCAATTCAAAAAATTTTATATGAAAAATCAGGAATAAGAAAATTAGTGTCTCGTTGGATACTCCACCTGTTGACTGAAGAGCAGAAAGCAGCCGGGGTTAATTGGTGTCAAAAAACGCTTGACCGTTTGAATTTCGGAAAGTCAAAAAATGTGTACAGCACTGTTAGTGGTCATGAATCATGGATTTACTGTTATGAACCAGAAAATAAGCGACAGTCGGCTGTTTGGGTGTTCCAAGGTGAAGAAAAGCCAACAAAAGTCATCGGTTCTCGAAGTGTTTCGAAAAAGATGGTCGGGACATTTATGTCAAAAGCAGGTCATATTGTAACAATTCCTCTTACTGAGCAAATAATTGTTACTGCGGATTGGTATACCACCATTCGTTTGCCAGAAGTCATCACCGAGCTTCGAAAAATCAATCCCGAAAGAAGAATCATCCTCCACCAAGGAAATGCAAGCTCGCACACAGCCCAAAAAACAAGGCAGTATTTAACGGAAGAAAACGTGGAATTATTGGACCATCCTCCATATACATGTAGTCCCGATCTAAGTCCTAACGATTTCTTTACTTTCTCGAAAATTAAAGACAGACTGCGTGGTCAAAGGTTCCAGTCACCAGAAGAAGCAGTTGACGCATTCAAAAATGCCGTTTTGGATCTGCCAGCAAGCTAGTGGAATAGGTGCTTCGAAAATTGGTTCGAGCGCATGCAGATGTGTATTAATCTTCGTGGAGAATACTTCGAAAAACAATAAAGTCATTTAAAACTACCTATCGTGTTGTTTTGTTTTCATATGCAAAACTTAAAAGACATCCCTCGTAACACTAAATTTAGGGAAGACTTACTAAATGCGCGATATATTAAAAGAACAACCCCCACGAAACTTGCTTCAGTTTGTTTCATGATCGCACAACTCGCTTACTAAGACGCCATAAACTAGTATTAGCGAACAAGTTGTAACAGTTTCAGTAACAGATTCCAGGAAACAGAACAAGCTCCAAGCTCAGTTGGTGGTTTTCATGCTGATAGCAGTAGCAGTAGCTCACATGATTCCAAACTGTGAACATCTTCTGAAGATGCCAACCACTCGTGTTGGCGAAACGTCAAGTAAAAATGTTTTGCGACAGCCTAACAACTCAAAAACTAACCGAATGATAAAGTACAGACGCTTCCAATAATTCACTGAAATGGACCCAGAGGTGGAAAATCAAATCGAACGAAATGAAATTCACGCTTGCTTTACAAACCGAAAGTCATCCTCAATCTAGCGCTAACGGCACCACCATACCATTGGGGTCAAATCTCAAATATTCAGCTACGACTCTTGACACCAGGCTCAAATAAAAACACTATATAAAAAAAAAGGAAGAATGTTTTGTGTCGAAAGCAGAGCATATGCGCGTGCACATAGTGACAGTATTAATTATACGTTATAATTATCTGAAGAACATCAAGATTGCCTCGTATTAGTTGTAAGAGGAGACAGGGAAATTAATGGTTGATCAAAACGATCAGGTTTTATATTCGGATATGAAGTGAATCCTAAATAAGGTCTAAGTCAAGATCCAGAAACAGGCTTAAAAAAGGTTTGAGCTCTTATCCATGCTTTGCCTAATTTACATGAGCTGGCGTATGGGAGAAGCAAAATGGGTCTGAAGTTTTCTTAATAATAATAATAATAATAAAATGTCTTTATTAGGCACATGATAAAAACTACAATATGATGTGACCTCTACGTAGGCGAAGTTTAGCTCTTGGCTACTCTACTTAACCTACCCAAATAATAAATTGAAACATCACTCAATCAAACGAAACCTTGACAAGCAGCTAAAGACGCATTAAAGCAAGATAATGATAGAACACAGTGCTACAGTAAAATAAGCTGGGAAATATAATAGCCCCACATAACTTTTTTCTAACCTTAAAATTCAAAATAGAGCGATTTACATAAAAACACTTCAAAGTTGCATAACATTTTTTTAAGATAGACGAAACATGCTCCTTAAACCGTAAAGTATAATCAGTAATCAACCCTAACTTGTTTGTGGTATTTACGATGGTTAGATGCTCCTCATCGGTTTTTACGTCGAGAGAATTCAATAAAGTGTTACGTTTCACAGCAGGACAAAAAAGCATCACTGGCCACTTATCCTTATTGAGCTTAAGATTGTTACAATTTGAGTATCCTACTATTGCCTCCAAATCATCATTAAGCTCATTGATTGAAGTATGTAAAGTGTTACCATTAAAGCTCTTATATATCTGTATATCATCGGCATAGCACATCACAGAAGAGTTTTTCACAGAGCTACACAAATCTATAGTATAAATTAAGTACCACAGATGCCCTAAAGCTGAACCCTGAGGGACACCTGAGGTTATATCAATCGGACTGGATACAGTATTGTCTATCTCTACTACTTGTTTACGATTTGAAAGATATGTTACAAAAAAATATTAGAGGTATGTCTGAAAAACCAAAAAAACTTCAATTTAGGACATAAAAGCTCATGATCTATTTTATCGAACGCCTTAGAATAATCTAATGGTACAAGTGCTGAAACATCTCCCTTATCAAGCGAAGCAATGATGTCATTTAAAAGCTTTGCTAAAGCTGTAGTTGTACTAAAACCACTGCGGAAACCAGATTGACACTTGCGAAAGAAATCATTAATAGAGAAATAATGATAAACCTGATGTTTAATCAATTTCTCCAATATCTTAGATATAACAGGCAATTAAAGTTATAGGTATTAAGTCTGAGAGACATTTTGGATATTTACATTTAGGCAAGGCCTAGACGAGAGATAGTTTCCAAGCATCAGGGAAATACCCAGCCTCCAGGTAACAGTTCAGTAAATGCGTCAGGGGTAGTAGTACTCGAGGTAAGCAATGCTTCAGCATTGAGACTATCCGAACTATACCATCCGAACCTGCTGCAGATATTTTAGGGACAAAATAATGTCTAGCACATTTTGTGGGGTAGCAAAACTAAATTCAAATCTAGCACTTTCATTAATTTTGGTACTATTAAATTTATCAACTAGATTCCTGCAATTGCCCGAAGGCGTGAAAACGGAAGAAAAATAATTGTTTACTTAGTTTACATTAGTTTTGAGTTCCCATGAACGTACAGCTTTCCAGAGAGCAAAGACCGTATCACATATTTGGCAAGCTTGGGGTCTCAAAGTTTTGGAAATCTGATAAACCTCAATTAAAGCTTATTACTACATCAATTATGCGAAAAGTAAACTAATTAGTTTAGTGTTTGCTGAAGCAAGTTCGAGATTTAATCCACAAGTGTATCACGCACACAACCTAAACTGCTTTTATTAATAAGAGGGGGATTAAGCTGGAAGTAAACTTGCCAGAAGTCTGCTATTTATACTTTTAAAAACGAGGAAAGAGATGCAAGGGACAGGGGTGCTAATAAAATTAAGAGCCACCTCACTTGGAGGTGCCATCGTAAATCTTCTTTACACAGGCACCCCCATCTGCAAAATCTCTTGCTTAATTATTGTTTGTACATGTTTGGCCGTGAGATACGGTGCGTATACACGAACAGTTGGAGTTAGGTCGTATCTATCTAGCTACAAGGCGGTGCTTGTATCTCAACCATATTCTCATAACAGTTTGCTACCTTGCAAACTTTTTTAGTAACCGCAAAACCATAACATTTATATAAAGTGTATAGAATGACCTTCGTTTTCAAGATACAGGATGTCAAGCTTTTTTTAAAAAAATCTTCCTTGGTTGAAACTGTAATAATCCCTTAGCCGACTTCATTAAACCTATAAATCTACAAGGTACAGATGTAATTTCAAAAATCAGGATAACCTGTGAAAAATCAGTCTGCTCAATCTCTTGTTGGAATGAAACTATTTTACTCCTCGGAAAGACCCTGCTATAGATGAATTTTCTAGTTCTCTGTGGAACAGATAGACAATTTGCATTTATGACTACTGCATGATGATCAGAGAGAAAAGAGTTACGTAAATAGCTTGAAAATCCAACGTTAAGATTACAAAATATATTATTTAGAATGCAGGGTCTCACGAGTCTTCTTTATTATACAGTGATTTATATCATAGCTTGCAAAGAGATCCAAAATACCCTTAACATGTTGATTGTCATTAAAATCCCCAGCAATAATTATTTTATATTTAGAGTAATGCTTATCTATGAATTCCAAAACCTGCTCAAGCTTATTTATAGAGGCTTGGTACATCCCAATACCCCTGCGATATACACATAAAATAAATACTTTTGTATGGTCCTCATATACAGCACAACGTTCTAAAATTCCCTCTCTACTCATGTTGGAGACTGTCTTTATGTTTTTAAAATTGTCACTAATAACAGTCACAAAAAATGCATACTCCTCCATGTTTCATCTCTTCCTAGTATAATAGGAGACCAGCTTGTAGCCGCCAATCTTCACCATTCTTATATCTTATATAAATAGAGAAGATATTTGTACCAATAAGGTCTTAGTGGGTAGCTTCTCGGCTCTGCCTTGTCTCAAATATTATCGAGCTGAAATAGTCGGCAATATTCTTTGCAACGGAGATGCCCTTCTCGCATTGTCTATTACGCGTAGTGGTACATTCTGTACATATGCCTTGGAAGCTAACGGCGGTAATAACTCATGTGTTAGCAAAGTTTCAGCAGGATGTCCAGATAAGGAGTTCGGAAACACAGAGTCGACGGAAGTAGTCGGTATCAGTCGCTTCCTATTACATTCTTGAGTAATGTGTGTTGAGGGAACATGTATAAACACGGAAACGTTTCTACTCAGCTATGTAACTAATGCGCCTCCAAGTACTTTGCCGATATAATCAAATATACACAACACTATAAGGACACTTCGATTCAACCTGGAGCGTTTTGCAGTTGATAGCTGCAGGAAATCGTAAAGGGATGCTGAATACAGCTCATAGGAACAGGTGAATAAATTTGGGATATTTTATTTGCGCCGCATATTTCTTATTAAAATACGTCAAATTTTCTAGAAATACATACCGCGACATTGAATGCGCTTCTTCCTTCAGCCAAGGTATGTATGTATGCATCGAGGTTCCTTTCACTGCTACCGCTACTCGCATTAATTTTCATTCTCCCAGCCTTGTTCATTCGTTTCCCTTTTTTCTTATGACTTCTTCTATTCCTGCCCTCCATAATATAATATTTCTGGCCTTCCTCTCTTTCTTCTCTTGGTTAGAGAGCACAGAATTAGCTGTTGATTCGCGAGTAATCGATACCCGTTGTTCCCGAAAACGCTGGAATGTTTCTCGACGTGTCGATGGATAAATAAATACGTCAGATGGCAGCAGTCGAAAAACAGTCGAACCAGCAAACGAACGCGTCTGATCAATCAACAAGCTATAGTCCAATCAACATATATGTATATATGTATATATATATATATATATACAGGGTGTCCCAGAAGTCGACGTCAAGCCGAAACCGGGTGATAGGCAAAGTCATAACAGCTATCAGAAAAATATTTAAAAAAATGTTATGTATGTGTTTTGAAAATTATAAGTCTTTGAAAAAAATATAGAAATTTCACACCCTACGGCAGTCTGTCAACTCCTGTTACTACAAATATTAACTTTTTTTGGATTTTATTTTTACAATGTAATGATGAATAATGCATCCTCAAACTGGTGTCTCAACCTTATTGCCAACTTTTCTCGTTCAGGAAAAATTGCCACTTATTTCCCAACCAAGTAGGGTAGACCGGGGACAGTTGTACCAGGGGTCAATTGTAACATTTCAAATATGCCCTAGAGTGAGACCGCTATATAAACTTCGCTCGGATGCGCGCGTCACCAAACAACTGCGGTTCTGATTTCAGTGTGCCGGCGGCCATCGCTGAGAGCATTTGTATCTTAAGTGTATTTGTTCGTTTCCGCACGTCAGAAGTAAGTTTTTATTTTTTTTTTCAAATGTTCGTAGTTCTTTTTTACTGCATAATATGCCTGATGTTTTTTCTCAATTAGATTATGGGTAGTGTTAACTACTTTCTGTAAGAGTTACACAAAAAACACAGCAGTGCATATTACAGAAAAATCCATTTTTGTTTTAAAAAGACAGTTGGGGTCAATTGTAACAAATCGTCAGGGGACGATTGTACCGCTACAATTGACCCCTGATTTGTATTTGTTTCGAAGAGGGTTTTCTTTTTATTTTAGATGCCACGGAAAAGGATTAATAAAACGGAAAGAGCCTCACGTGATCTATCTTTATATGAATCTGCATATGATGTGGTACTGTCTGGAACGTCAATTCGAGCAGCTGCAGCCCAATTTGGTCTGTGCCATGTGTCCCTATTACGTTATAAGAAGAAAAGAGAAAACTCAGTCGATTGCATTACAAAAGTTAGTATGGGATACAAGCCCGCTAATCATGTTTTTTCAAATGAACAAGAAAACGAAATGGTTAAATATATCAAGAAAGCAGCAGATTTTTATCAAGGTTTGTCGCCCAAGGATATAAGAAAATTGGCACTGCAATTAGCAACAAAATATAATTTAAAAATGCCCGAAAAATGGACTGAAAGTGGCTTAGCCGGTGAAGACTGGTTTTCTGGTTTCATGTGCAGGCATAAAGATTTATCTATAAGAACACCACAGGCAACAAGTCTCTCAAGGGCTACTAGCTTTAATCCTACCAATGTTGCCGCTTTCTTCTATAATCTGGCCAAAGTTATGGACCGTGAAAAGTTTGAAGCGAAATATATTTATAACGCCGATGAGACCGGGATTACTACAGTCCAGAAGCCAAACAGAATTGTAGCTAAAACTGGAACTAAGCAAGTTGGTGCTATCACATCGGCAGAACGTGGCACTCTGGTTACGCTGACTGTTGCCGTTAATGCGCTAGGGAACTCTATCCCAGTTATGTTTGTTTTCCCAAGATTAAGATATCAAGACCATTTTGTTCGGGATGGTCCTCAAGGTTGCGTTGGAGCCGGTAATGGGTCTGGATGGATGCAAGAAAAAGAATTCATAGTATTTTTGAAGCATTTTCAACATCATACCAATTCATCTCAATTCCATAAAGTTTTGCTACTACTAGACAACCATTCATCGCACATCACCATCGAAGCATTGGATTTCTGTAGAACGAATGGTATCGTCATGCTTTCGTTCCCTCCACATTGCTCACATAAATTGCAGCCCCTAGACCGCTGTGTATATGGGCCACTCAAGAAAGCTATAAATTCTAGTTGTGATGCGTGGATTCGAAATCATCCAGGGAAACCTATGACGATATATGATATCCCAGGGATCACTGCAACAGCTATTCCTCTGGCACTAACACAGAGTAACATTCAGGCTGGTTTTAGATGTAGGTACAGGTATTTTTCCCTTCAATAGAGATATATTTTCTGAAACAGATTTTGGTCCATCATTTGTTACTGATAGACCCTTACAGCCATCAGAAAACCAAGAACTGACTGTTAATAATGAGCAAACAGCTAACAGCAAGCCTCCTGCTGAGCTAGAAGGTGTCAATACAGGTATCCCCTGTTTAATTGATTCAGATAGTGACGAAAATATTCCGTTGTCTGCGTTTCGTTTAAAGGAAGGAAGAGCAGATGCGATCCTTATCAGGACACCTGCAAAACTTTTACAAGTTCATGACGAAGCCACTCCAACTTCGTCAGAATTCGTAAAAGTTGTAGTTTCCCCAGAAAACGTTAGACCATTTTCCAAAGCTCCACCAAGAAAAGGTACAATGAAAGGAAGGAAAAAAAGAAAGTCCGTAATTTATACAGACACCCCAGAGAAAATAGAAATAGAGAAAGAAGTTGAGGAAAGAGAAAAAATGCGAGTAAAAAGAAACTTAGGCAGTCAGGGAAATAGACCAAATAATAAAGTTCCTAGAAAGAAAAAAACTGGATCGGCAGAAAGCAGTGAAGACGAAAATGAATATTTTTGCCTAGTTTGCGTCGAACCTTATGGGAATAGCAGAAAGGGCGAGAAATGGATCCAGTGCACACAGTGCAAGATGTGGTCACACGAAGAGTGTGTAGGACAAAACTTGTTCTATGTTTGTCACAATTGTGAGTCAGAGTAATTGTCTGAGTTGGGTATCTCTTAAAGAAACAAGATTGATTTTCTTATTTTTTTATTTTGCGTTTACCGTTTTTAAGCTTTTATTGTTCTTAGCTTGAATAAAGAGTTCAAGTTTTTGTTTGCCGACATCCCTTTATTATTAGATATAGGTATTTGTGAATTACAAAATCCAAAATATTGTTTTAAGTTAAATATTTGTTTTTTAAAGATTTTTCTTGTGTATTTGCTCATTTATTTGTGACAATACGAATGCTCATGTTTTATGCCAAAGTATTTGTACAAATTATATATTTGCCGAGTTGGTTACTGCGGTAATGTTTAAATTTGATCAATAAAACTAGTTAAAATATATTAAATATTGATGTTACAATTGACCCCCTTAGCTGGTACAATTGACCCAGGGGCTGGGTCAATTGTACCATTTTACGTTATTTTTTAAATGTTAAATAACTTCTAAACGTATTATGTTTCATGCATTACAAAAACCGCATTTTGTAGACTATTAGTTACGTTACTTTCAGCCATACCTTGCTGACTGGTAGACATTATAATTTGAGAACATGCGAACAATATAGGCAAAATGGTACAATTGTCCCCGGTCTCCCCTATTCTAAAGTAAAACTTTGCTCAACTTTAACTGGCTGTACTGGAAAAAAATGTACTACGAGAGTTTGGCAAGTAACCTTTAAAGTTGGCGCATTTAATAAGGATTCCAAAATGGTATAACACTTAGAAGATTACTGGTTAACTTATGCACAATTTTTATTTGAAGAAAAACTGATGAAGATTTTTCAAAATTTCCTATTAAACAGCGATTATGAAAACGCACAAGGACCCTTAAGGATAACTGTTTGCACAACAGTGGGCGTCAAAATGCTGCTGACGATGATTTACCTTTACAGCAAATGCTCAAACTGTTTTCCTTCAGCCGCAATACACGCTCGACATCTTCTTAAAAAAGATCGGGTTATTAAACGAGCGAATCCACGGTTATTAACAAACTCAGCTGCTTCCAATAGTCTTTGCCGTAGCTCAGCTACATTTTGAATCGGCTTGGAATACACTTTTTCTTTTACAGTTCCCCAGTAAAAAAAATCTAACGGATTCAAATCTGGTGACCGGGCTGGCCACGGTATTGTACCAGACCGCCCTATCCATCTGCCTGGAAAGTTTTGATCGAGATACTCTCTCACTGAGAGTGCATAGTGCGCTGGGCAGCCATCATGCTGAAACCACATGTCCCTGTAAATACTCAGTGGCACGTCCTCCAATAAATTTTCTAAATGATTTTGCAAAAAACCTAAATAAACCTCAGCAGTCAATGTCTCTGGGAACTCAAACGGACCGATTATTTTACCATTTAAAATTCCTGTCCAATGGTTTATCTTGAAGCGATATTGAGATTTATCTTCTCTCATCAATTGTGGGTTTGCTACGTGCCACTCGTGTAAGTTATGCAGGTTCATGTACCCATCTTTCTTAAATGTGGTCTCATCTGACCATAAAATTTTTTCAAAGAACCGTGGATCTTCCCTGTGTCTTTCTAACATTGTGCGACAAAAAGCAACTCGGGGCTCATAATGCCGGGGCAGAAGAGCTTGAACACGCTGTACGTGGTATGGATGTCGAGCGTGTATTGCGGCTGAAGGAAAACAGTTTGAGCATTTGCTGCAAAGGTAAATCATCATCAGCAGCATTTTGACGCCCACTGTTGTGCAAACAGTTATCCTTAAGGGTCCTTGTGCTGTTTAATTAGGAAATTTTGACAAAATGTTCATCAGTTTTTCTTCAAATAAAAATTGTGCATAAGTTAACGAGTAATCTTCTAAGTGTTATACCATTTTGGAATGGCTATTAAATGCGCCAACTTTTAAGGTTACTTGCCAAACTCTCGCAGTACACTTTTTTCCTGTACAGCCAGTTAAAGTTGAGTAATGTTTTACTTTGGACTACTTGGTTGGGAAATAAGTGGCAATTTTTCCTGAACGAGAAAAGTTGGCAGTGAGGTTGAGACACCAGTTTGAAGATGTATTATTCATCATTGCATTGTAAAAATAAAATCCAAAAAAAGTTAATATTTGTAGTAACAGGAGTTGTCTGACTGCCGTAGGGTGTGAAATTTCTATATTTTCTTCAAAGACCTATAATTTTCAAAACACATACATAAATTTTTTTTAAATATTTTTCTGATAGCTGTTATGACTTTGCCTATCACCCGGTTTCGGCTTGACGTCGACTTCTGGGACGTATATATATATTTGTCATAAATTGCAAGTGTTGTGACAAACTGGTGTGGGAGTAATAAAATTTACGGTGTTTTCGTTACAGTATCCTCTACATATTTGATATCGTCGTTTCGAATATAGTCATTTCGTCACCCAGTACAAGATTCGGTGAAAAGATGTTTCGACGTCCTAGGAACACAGGAGCAATCGTATCAGCCTGGTTGAAGTGGTACTTCTGGAAGAAATCTCAGATGAGCAAAGTATGTTTCTAAAGAGTGTAGGAAATATGGATCGACCGATTCCGATATGTATATTGGCAAACTCTGGGCTGTGGTACGCAATTTTATGAGATCGTGTTCCATTGAATGCTTTCCTGCGATTCTAGTTTCACGTTTGAAGAGGTAATTTTGAATTGGAGAATTTTCTAGACTTTAAGGATTCACACAACTGTAAAAAAAATAAGGGTTTGACGATCAGTAGTAGGTACTACTGAATTTGATAGAATCACTCGTGTAAGTGCTGTGTATGTGTACCAATCTCTGATCAACGTGTAGGCATAAACTTCCGTTTTTCTTTACTTATTTCACAGATATCACACAAAAGCGTATTCGTGGTTATAAAGCTTGGTGTCCACAAGGAAACTAAAATCTAAAGAGACTTTTGTCTCATGAGAAACTTATCTCGGATGTGTTTCTACACAATATGAGGATTTCTTTGAAACGCTCGAGTTATGCTACTTGCAATTTTTGCTCTCGCACGAGACAGTATGTCGCTGAGTTCAACCGTTTCAGCACCTACGTGAGAGAAACAGAGAAAAGTACATCGCAAAACCGTTGATCATTATCAAATAATTGAGGGTTACAGATAACAACAAAAACATGCTCCTTGTTATTATTATAGTATATTATCAGATTTTCAAAACTACTGAACCGAAGTACATTAACTTTATATCTTTATGAAGGGAATTGAAAGACCTTTAAAATAAGGTATCACTGGACCCCCTTTCCATTTAAGATTTTAGGGCTGGTGTCACCCCCGCCCAGGTGGCTGCACGTGTTAACGTGATTTTTGCCGAACTTGTGTCCCCCTCGAAAACAAAATCGACGGGTCTGAGCGTTTAAAAAAAAACTTGAGCTGCCAGTAAATGCGTGTTTCGTTTTCGATGCGCCACCCTGTATAATGTTGTTCAAAGGCAACTGACTCTTTGGAATATTTTTGTTTGAAAACGGTCACATGATAGGAGTCTTTCCAGTATGTCTTATTGCTTGACTCAGATAGGCGTATAACACAAGGTCCAACGTAGACACGCGACAGATGAATAACCGATAGACAGGTAACGTCATAACATATCGATACGTATTTGCCAAAGTAACGTAAGTCACCAAAAACGATTTCGGAGAAAAAACGTGTTTTTAATTTAAACTGGTTAAACTTTTTTAAATTGTGCAAAATTTACCAGTGTGTTTCTCTGAGGTCTATATTTAATAAAGAAAAGTGATTTTTGAAGTTTTTCTATAGTTTTAGTGGTTAATTGATACGTACGTTATTTTACGGGTTCAGAAATCTAGAAGTCTGGATCAAAAATGTAACGTAAGTACACAGATACGTCAGTTTGGCGGCAAATTGTAGCACTTAAAGTATTTTGTAAAGAATTAAAAACTACCGTTTAATATTAAAAAAAAAAACACAAAATAACGTTACAAAAGAAAATATGAAATTCTTACTAGTAAAAAATATATATTTTTTTAAGGTTTGGAGCTTTCATCTTCATTGTAATCCTCTGCATCAGTTTCTGCTAACTCATCTGGAAGAGAAGACTTACATTTTAATTTAAAGAATTCATCGTGAAACCTGGCAGGTATGACATGTAATTAACTAACGACTGAAAATATTCTTGTACATCGCATTCCTGTTCAAATTGAACACCCACTGTCCCATTTGAACTATCAGTACTTATTGGTACATTTATTTCTTCTTGCATAGTATGGTTACCATCATTTTCATAAGGACTCGAATTGTTAGAAGACAATAAAATTGATTGATCTATTTCGATTACGTCTTCATTTACTAAAGTAATTTTTAAAATATTTTCGGAATTATCTAGATCAAAAATATTGTCACTTGAAATAATGGATATCGGCATAGACCAGATTTCTTCCTCACAATAAACATTATTCGATTCATCATGTTGGCTAAGAGCCGCCAAAATCCTTTTTGTTCGTGAACTGACCATAGACATAATCTGAAAGTAACCGAGCATTTATGTTTACAATGTTTCATAGCTTCTATAAAAATTAGAATAGAAACAAATACAACAGTCTTTCTCTAACTTCAACCGATTCATTCCTGTAAATTTCTCACAGGCTTCGAGGTTATGACAGAATAACTTCTAATAAATAAACGAAATTAAATATGAAATGGGAGTTTTATAGGTAGGTACATAATTTTAGTTAGGGTTTTAATATTGTTAAATTCTAACTACAAAAAAACGTTTTTTAACTTCAACCGATTCATTCCTGCAAATTTCTCACATACCTTGAGTTAATCACACAATCATTTGTAATAAATGAACGAAATTAAATATGAAATGGAATTTTATAGGTATGTACCTACATAATATCAGTTAAGATTGTAATATTTTTGAATTCCAACTATAAAAAAATGTCGTTATTATTTACTTACCTAAAATCAATAATTAGTCGATGGTAGCACGAACCTAACAGTGTCGTAAGCCAAACACTGACTGCGAAAATCTGACGTAAGTCGCAGAAACCGAAAAAACGTTAGCTTGCATTACTATGATGGAAATAGTGTTAAAATTACGTTCCTTTTACGGATATGATTTAAAAAATTCTGGACATACGTTTTCAAAAAAAGTTAAAAACAAAGGTTTAAAGTAAAAGCTAGGCTTCCTACACTTTGGCAGTACCTTCTCAACAATAAAATCCTTACGTTAATGGAAAAACATGATTTTCACCAAAAATGTCACTTACGTTACTTTGGCAAAAATGCATCGATATGTCTTTGAAATATCGGTATAAGGCGATTAGCGGTTAAAACCTTGCATCGGCAATCTCTAGTATGAAACACATCTTTCGGTTCCTTTGTAGTCAATAGAGGACAACACGAACAGCATCGAGCGACAAAAGGATAATCGTCATTAATTGACGAAAGTAGGAATTTCGTACGTAAATCCCCTAATTTCTATCCTCAGTACCGGAAATTCGCCGAGGTAAATCCTTCCATTCCGCGTCACATTTTCGTGTCGCCCGATTCTCTTGTAATTACTGGCGCTGCATGAACGACGACCCTTAGCCGACCTCAAACCTCAAGACATTGTTGCCAGGTCTGGTGTCGGATCACCAACTGTTCAAGGGTTCAAGATGCTGTTAACACATTGTTCTTAATAAAAGACAAAAACGATCTTAATCAATAACAATTTTACAATTACTTCTCTCTAATCGACCATTGCGAAACAGGGAATCGCACTTAACTGGTTGGAATTGTATAGTGACGTGACTTTCAAGCGACGACTCTAGCTGTGTAAACGAGAGGCAGCTGTTTCGTGTTTTTCGGCTAGTGCTCAGCATGGTCTAGGCTTGGGTTTCTCGGACAAGGAAGGAAAGCATAGCAACTAAACAAAGATTGTGCTTTACGGAATACCAGAGTGCGAAGTGCTTTACAGGGTGTTCCTTAATGTTATGCGAATATTTAAGGGTGTGAATATACATGAAAAATTAATGTTACTTTGCTTTATAAACTATGGTCCCAAAATGTTTCCTTACAAAAACTCGGGGTGTTGAACTTTTAGGAAAAAAATGGAAATTAATTAATATTTTCACTGATATTTAGTACGTAGTGAAAGTTAATAAAGTTGCATATTTTTTAATGCAAAAATAATTTTTAGCTTGAACAGTGAAGTGCGTACGGGTATTGACTTCAATATTTTTTAAGAAAAGAATGATACGATAAGGTTTTTTCCAAATAAAAATGATTTTTAAATTCCCCGTTCAATTTAAAATAAATGACCCTTCTTGAATTGTTTTCCTTCGATGCGCCACTTTTGAGTAAAGAAATAAAAACCGTTCTATTGTTTTACTTGCTAAATTTTAATGGCAAGTAGCCCACATCTACTACTTTTCTCTAAAGCGTTTGATACATTAGATCAAAATATTCTGCTTGATAATTTGTAAACTTTATGATTAACTAATTTAACTTATTTTCAAATAAAATTTATCTGACAGGAAAGTGTATGCTGTTTGTAATCGGTATATGTCGTGGGAATACTGGATAACATCTGGTGCCCCTCAAGAATCCAACTTAGGGCCTTTGTTACTTATTTTGTTAATGATATTTCTGAGGTCGATGATGTTGAGTATTTCATATATGCAGATAACATGGATACTTTTTGTAGAATCTCGTGGAATCACTAATTCACCCCACAATTGTAAGGGTGAATTATTTGTGTCGAGAAAGTTCATGTTCATTGATGCGATATCCCAGTAAAGGTGACTCGATTTCTGAGCGACCACTGGACATTTGGAGGACATCGATAGGATGGGCGTACCAAATCTCCTATGGAGGACGTGCGGAGAGGCAGAGATTGTACAGTATGATATCCCTTATTATTCTGACTTAAGTAACAGGGCTTAGTAATCCAAGGAAGAACTTGGTGCTCAGTAGCTTCGTAGCTGATTCACTAAAGGACAAACTACACCTCAGTTACAAGTCTAATTTAGTGTACAAAATGATCTGTGGTGATTGTCAAATGGTCTATATAAGTCACAGTAAACATAATCTGAAGAAGAGAATATCATCTCATAGATCCTTTTGCAGGGACGTTCATAGAAATGACAAGTAGAGAGCTTAGGCATCTCATCATTTTCAGGTGATCGCAGTTTTGATTTTGATTGTTTGTTTACTAGACAAAGAAATCAGTTGCAAAAACCACCTAGTAGGTGAAATGATTTTTTTCTTTCTACATAATAATGCTGTGAATAGAAAACATATACAAACTGATGAGATTAGTGAGATTTATAACTTAATATCTGTGACCGCTCCCTGTATATATACAAATACATATTCCGATGAATAGCTTATGAATTGAGACGCTGGCATCTCCGATTTTTTTACATTTTATTATTTTTATTTCGTTTTTAATTCGTAGGGGTGCACGTCATTATTTATTGTTTTACTTTCCATGCACACTGGCAAGGAAGTGCTGTGATGATGAAATTTCGTTACAGAGATATTACGTTTTTGGTTCTTGCATGACATGTTCTTCTCTAAAAACCATCTCACTCATTTCCGTCGGTTTGTTTGTCTGTTGGCCCATCTGTCGGTTTGCATCGCTAATTGTTAGCAGCCGCGGAGGCCGAAGCCTAAATGCCGGAATACCGCGGCTGCTATGATGATCCCAAAAAATTTTTTTTACTTGGAAAGTACTGGTCGAATTTTGCCGTCCAGTGGTGGCAGAAGAGAAAGGCCAAAAACGAAAAAAAAAACTCTGAACCTTCGATTTTTGACGTTTCAGAGGATGCGGATTATTTTTGAGAAATATATTAGGGGCAAAGGGTTAAAAGAATATCTCCTCATTATTTTATTAAATGAGGTGGGGGTTGTAAGAGGTGGTTGACGGTGCATCGAAATTTTTTGATGTTAGTCTATTAATGCATTCCCAACCCCGGTAATTTTAGGCACCTATCAGACATATTTCACACATTATAGACTGCTCCGTACATTTACTCTTAGAACGACAGAAAAATGTTTTAGATAAATGTCCTTGAGTCTGCTGTCTGACTTCATCGGCCGGCGTGCCGGTGTCCATAAGTGCCCTCTCATGACTGGCGCTCTGTTGCTTCTGACGAACCGTATATTCAGATATTGAGGACAGGCGACGCGACGTTGCCAGATGGATGACGCTACGGATAGGGTACGGAAGAATGTTATGGACTAATTGTTTGGATCTGTTTGACGGATTTGATCGGGTTAATTTCTTTGTTATACCGGGTGCGCCATATTTAGGTATTGAAACATCGAATGACTTTGATATTTACCAACCGAGTGATTTGGTTATACGTGTTTCTGAAACGTAAATTTACTACAATTTTAGTCATCGCTTCACACCGAAACAACGCGCCGAAATACTCACAATGTACATTGAAAATCGTCGTTCAATTGTGTTAACGCAACGTTCATATCGTCGAAAATATCGTGGCAAACAGGCACCACCTGACAACACTATCCGTCGTTTGGTTTTGAATTTTCTTGAGTACGGGACAGTGGGAGATCGTCAACATACCGTTCATCAACGACCAAGACATTCCAATGAATTGGTTGAAGCGGTCAGAGACAACGTTGCCCAGAACCCAAAAGTGTCGTATCGTCACCGCGCTCAGCATTTTAGCATCAACGGAAAATCCACATGAGATCCACGAAATGTCGTTGCATGACCGAAAAGTGACTGTTTGGGCCGGCATTTGCGCCAAAACCATCATTGGGCCATTTTCTTCAACGAAAACGAAACAATCGATGGAAATCGATATCGGTGGATGTTGGCTCATTATGTCTGCCCATAAATGCGAGAAAAAGGTTTCGATGGTTACTGGTTTCAACAAGATGGTGCGCCATGCCACAATGCAAATAAAACAATCCTGTTTTTGCAACGAAAATTTCCTGAACGTCTGATGTCAAAAAGAGGTGACATTGACTGGCCACCCAGGTCTCCAAATTTGACCCCACCGGACTTTTTCTTGTTGGGTTATTTGCAAAGTCAAGTGTACTCCAGCAAGCCCCAGATCACTGAAGAACTCAAGGCAAACATTTGAACCGCAATTGCCGCTATACCACCAGAGATGCTCCAAAAAGTAATGGAAAACGCAGCAGAACGGGCACATTTTGTTTTAGCCAATAAAGGTGGACACTTGATAGATCTTGTGTTCAAAAACTATTCCCAATAATTTGTAAAGGACCATATTTAATAAAAATACCCGATATACAGAAATCAGTTTTTCGTTTTCAAAGTTATTTCATGTTTACATACCGACATAAAAGATGGCGCACCCTGTACATGCTCGTAATTAGCTTTTTTCTCAGAACGACTAACTTAAACATACTGTCTGATTAACGACATCCAACCATGGACAGCAGCTTCGTGATTTTTTGGGAACTCATCAGCATGGTCTGGGCTGGGTTCTGGGATAACAACCGAGACATAGCTACTATCCAGGATATGAAATGTGACTTATTTGGATAGGGTCTAACTTGTGCTGAACATTATCCTTGATGAATTGGTGACGGCGTTGCGTAAAAAGTTCAGAGACAACCTACTTGACACCATTTTTCATCCATTTTTTAAACCCTGTCTCTTGTTTTGGTAACGTTTTAATTATTTTGGAAAAAAGTGTGATATATCTTTTAAAGTTTTCTTCAATATGAACATTTTGAACTTATAACTTTATTTGGATATTTTTTCTATTCTCTTGAAACTCATTTTATTTTTTTAGTTTGAACCCTGAAAAATCATCATCAAATAAATGTCGAAACGAAAGCTTTCTGTGTAAATGCCTTATTAAGCTCTGTATCAAAAAATCCAAAGAATGCGGCTAGTACCATATTAAAATAATATTCGCCGACTTTACATAGGAATCCATAAATATTGCAACTATAGTCAACGCCAAACAAAGTGGCGTGCACGTCATCACGATAAAAATTCCCCGACCTAATGCCTAGGTTTCTATCACAAACAATTGCTCTATTGCAGTTTCATATTAATGTGATATATAAATTGTAAAATGGTCATTACTCTCTTATTATGGTTAATAGACATATAAACATTGTTATTAAAATATCACATAAGTTGCTTTCTGATAAATTTAGACGCATTATGCGAAATAAAATGTTTTGCAAACGCTCCAGTCACTTTTCGACATGTAAACGCACTAAACCGATTTCGCAGCGTTGACACATTGTCACCTTGAAACTTATTTAAACTGGGAACTGACATTTGTATTAATTTTGACACTGAATCAATTTGTGGCATTTCAAATCTTTATAAATCCTTTGGCCCCGCATACTGTAAATCAACAACTGTTTGTTTCAAAACAAAATTATTCATTTTACGAGTAGATAAAGGCAATTTTGGTATATAAAGATGCCCAAACAGTTAAATAGTCGGTGTAAGGAACTCGTGGCATCGTTAATGCACTACTTTGAGCAAGAAAGGGACAACAACGGGCCTTTGTTGCCTTTAAATGCTGTTCAAGAGGTAGGTTACTAATAATTATATGTAATGTATATTAATAATAGTGAAATTTTATTTCATTTTTTGTAGCGTGTTGCTGCTGCTTTAAAAATTAGTTTAAGGACAGTTAGTCGTATTTCCGAGGGTGTGAAAAGTGATGCAAATTTAGAATCGCCCAAGAAAAAGCGGAGTTATATTAAACGTGTAACCAACACAGCGACATTGGATACAAGTGCCATTCGAGAAGTGATCTATAATATGTATCACAAAAGTAAGATCTTATTATAATAACTTATCAGAAATTTGCATTAATTTGTTAACTAAATTATAATGTCATATTACACATGGTTTCAGAAGAACAAGTTACGATACAAACTTTATGGTCTCGATTAAGAGATAGGGCATTATTTGATGGTAGTGCCACGTCTTTAAGGCGGTTGCTTAGGGATCTTGGATTTAAGTGGCTTAAGGACAATCCGCGACGAGGGCTCATGGAACTACCAAGTATAGCTTTGAAAAGGGTGGAATTTCTAAGGCAATACAATCAAGCCAAGGTTGAGGCCTTATACCAGTTTGTCTTCCTCGATGAAACTTGGATATTTCAAAATGGGACCATAGGTCGCTCTTGGCAAAATGGAAACCAAAAAAGCGTGAAAGCTATTAAAACAGATGGTAAAAGGTATGTACTTTTACACAATTTGCACTATAAAATTTAAAACTAATATATTTTAGATACATTATATTACATGCTGGAAATGAAAATGGGTTTATTGAGGGTAGTGAAGCGATATTTTCTTCGAAAACAAAATTGAGCGATTACCATGGAGAGATGAACCAGGACAATTTTTTGAAATGGTTTCAACATCAGTTATTAGAAAAATTGGAGAGTCCATCTATGATTATACTGGATAACGCCCCTTATCACAGCATGATATTGAACAAAGTGCCCAACAATGCATGGACAAAAAAAAATATCCAAGACTGGTTGACAAATCAAAACATACCATTTTTAAACACAATGTTTAAAACAGAGCTATTGAGTATTGTTGCTCGGTACATAATGCTTCTTAATTATATATATTTTGGTCGACAGTTTATATTTCTTTTGTTTATTCCTATTCTTAAAATAACTGCTTTTTTAGAAACAAACCACCTAAAATATACGTGATTGATGAATTGGCGGAACAACATGGGCACAAAGTTCTTCGTCTGCCTCCTTACCATTGTATATTTAACCCTATTGAGTTAATTTGGGGCATAGCAAAAGGTTACTATAACAGACATATTGGTAGAGATGGTAACAGTGAAAAAGACTGTTTGGATATCTGGAACGAGGCTCTACAAACGGTTACCCCAGACATGTGGAAAAATAGTGTTCGACATACTGAGCAAGAAATTTTTAAATGGTATGAAAGAGAACGAATTTTTGATCGACCAGACATCGAACCTTTAATAATCAACTTTGAGAGTGATGAAGATTCAGATTCAGACAGCGCTGAAGAAAGAAACTCCGACTAACTTTATTGTACAGAAAAAGCTTACACCAGTAGCTTACCTAATTTTAGAATGCATTTTTCTGTATGAATTCTGTAAAATAAATACCATGCATAAAATTTGGAGGACCCCATTTGGATTTTTATTCAGTACCTTTAAGCTATCAATTAAATATGGTAGTTTCATAGTGTCATCTGATCAATAATTGTCATACTTAATGATTATGCAAGTACAGATCTATAATTTTATTATACTATTATTTTTGTTCTCATTTGAGGTTAATATTGCTTATAAACCTAGATATGTAAATAATAAATTTTATTATTTTACAAAAAGTTTGGCAACAATGTAAATTTTTCAACACACCCACCTTGATGACGTGCACGCCACTTTGTTTGGCGTTGACTATATGTACATAAACATAAATGGAAAGTTGGAGGTGGCGTTGCAATTTCCACGGAATAATTTTCTCAAATGGCTTCGTGAATTGCCGCCCGCCAATGACGCGGAGTTTCGCCTTTATATCAATTAGATTTGCAGCAACCGTCAGGTAGATACGAAAATAGGGAAGAGCACAGTTCCGCCGTTCTGAAGCAGCAATCAGCTACCAGAAGATAATTGCAAAACGTGAGAATCGAGGTATTCTTTCATTCAGTTGTGGAATTAGTATAGGATATGAAGATGGAAACCTCTATTGCAGCGATTGTTTTCTAGTCAGTTCATGAGCGAGTTCCAACAGGCTGATTGTTAAGGCTCGCTCGTGTGGATGATTCTTTCCTTGCGAGCTCATCCAACTTTCCATTTTCTGCGTTATCGAAATGTCCTGGCACCCACATCGAAGTTACATTTTGTATTTGTGTTTAGTTTTTGTTGGCGTTCCCATATAGTGATCTGCAGTGTCAAACGTCTCTAGAACTTCTTGTGCTCAGTATATATATGGATCCTTTTATTATTATGGGTGGTCGTTCATTATCTACCTTTGCGCAATGCAAGATTGCATACAATTCTGCCTGAAATACAGAGGTACTCGTACATATACGGGTGTTCCTTAATGATACAAAAGGTCACACGCCTTGGAAAATCAATGCGAAGTAATGGTAAGGATATAACAAAAAATCCACCAAAATTCTCCAAACAATTTGATGGCAAATATTTAAGTGTCTAGCGATCTTCCTCGTACCCGTTTCAGCATGTTCTTCGACATCGTGCAGCACTGCTTCCTCAATTTCAGGTATTCTCACACTCTTAGGGGTCTACCTTCAGACGGCGATGAATATGAAGGTTCGACTATCTGGCAAAGCACGAAGGCCATATACGTAATGCATTTCCGCAATTTCTGCATTTGAATAATTCACCATTATTAACAAGACTTGTCAGATGTCAAAAGCCAGCGACATATTCCAGAGCAACTAGATATTTATTGCTAAATTGCATTCTTCAATTATTACATTATTTTTCTCGGACAATAGAACGATTTTTTACTCAAAAATGGCGCATCGAAAGAAAACAATTCAAGAGAGATTATTTGTTTTAAATTGAACGGAAAATTCAAAAATAATTTTTATTTGGCAAAAAACTATTGGCGTACCATTTGTTTCTCAAAAAATATCAAAGTCAATACCCGTACGCACGCCACTGTTAAAGCTAAACATTATTTTTGTATTAAAAAATATGCAACTTTATTAAATTTCACTAAGAAATAAATATCAGTGAAATATCTGAAGTGGTTCTGAAAATATTAATTAATTTCCATTTATTCCCTAAAACACCCCGAGTTTTTGTGAGGAAACATTTTTGGACCATAGTTTATAACGCAAACTAACATTAATTTTTCTTGTTGATTCACACTCCTAAATATTCGCATATCATTAATGAACATCCTCTATACTATGCTCAGGGTTGCACCTGCTTCCATATACAGAGTGTTCATTTGCAAACAATACAATTTAAACATATAGGCTTGGTTGCTTCTAATCTATTCGAATTCGTTGGTATCCATCGAATCAAGCGTGGAGCGTGGTGTATTCCACCTGCAGCTTCTGGGCACAGATGTTCAACAGAAACCAATATAAATGGAGACCAACTTCCTTTTCTCTATTCAGCACCATATTACCCTACACAAATTTTGCTACAACCTCTTCGATGTAGTTCTAACTTGGGTATCCAGGTTTTTCTCTTCACGCTACCATACCAGATCTCATGAATATATAATAAAGGAACAAATGAAGTACAATCCTATCGCATCTGGAATTCGCTTTGTCTTCCAAGAACGTACAGTTCGATTTACTTTGAAGTATATTCAGCCGTATCGCTGGCGTTGCTGGTAGGGCTGTCTTTGAGATGGGGACTAATGTTACAGGAGTGTTCGGTTCCCACGGCTCAGACATAGAGGATGGAGGGATCTACAGCGGCGGATCTAGGGTTGAGAAGTGTGAAACTCAGAATTAGACAAAGTCACATTATAGCAGCTACATTGCTGGAAGGTACTCTGGGAAAGCGATTTATGTTACAGGAGGGTTTATATGACTCAAATATGGAGGTGTCTTCACAGTGGCGGTGGTTGGACTGACGTGTGGGAAACTAGAACAAAGTGATTTTTAAGCCGTTACGAGATATATATCGGGACGTTCCTGTTCAGAAACTACGTTTGAAATAACAAATTTAATCTGCCGCAAAACAGCACTTAAAACGTGGAAAAGAAATTGACGAAAAATACTCACTATTTATATATATATATATATATATATATATATATATATATATATATAAAGTATATACTTTAATAGAAAATTATTTATCAAATAGACCGCAATCAGTAAAATTATTAAGCTCGTATAGTAAAGAAATGTTTGTTAAATGTGGTGTTCCACAAGGTACAATTTTGGGTCCTCTGTTATTCAATATTTATTTAAACGATATATTCAAAATTAACAGTACTGGTAAAATAGTCAGTTTTGCAGACGATACTGCTATACTCTATAAAGGTAAGGATTGGAACGACTTAAAAGATATTATCCAAAATGACTTTCGCAAAATTATTCAGTGGTTTAATAACCGAAAATTAACAATTAACTTTACTAAAACTCATTTTTTACCATTTTCATCACTATCTAATCATCTACCAAAATATAACCACCTTCGGTTTAAGGTAAATGATAAAAATATAAAAATCAATAGAGTTAATGATACAAAATATTTAGGAATTTATCTAGATCCCCACTTGAGATGGGATGTACATATTTCTCACATACTAAAGAAAATTAGATTCATAGCATATAAAATAAAATTTCTAACCGGTATATTAACTGAATATTATCTACGAATAATATATCAAGCTTTAGTCGAGCCACACATAACATATGGTATAGTAGTGTGGGGTGCTGCATGCACGACATACTTTAACGATTTAGATGTACTTCAAAGAAGAATTTTAAAATCAATGTTAGGCAAATCAAAATTATACCCAACTAATGACTTATATAATGATGCACAAATATATGATACTAAACAACTTTACTTCTTACATACCATCACTCATTATCACAAAACTATTATGTTCCTAAACCAAACAAATCCCTAATGAAACGATGTCACCTGTATATAGCTCCAAAATTGTACGAACATTTACCAAATAATTTAAAACAATTACGCAATACATTAGGCTTCAAAAAAAAAATTAAAAAAATTTATTAACACGATTGGGAGAAATCAAATTAATAAAATAATCTCAAATATTACACAATAAATGCTCTACCATTCTTACCAATAATTTCTTTTTCTCTCTATTTTATTATATTTTGTAATTCAACATACATATGATCCATGCACAGGCGTTGTCCTCCTATGGATATATTATATTTATTTACTCGTTTCATGTTCCCTGTATTTTAGAGTAAATAAATATTATTATTATTATTATTATTATTATTTATTTCTGACTGTCTCATCTTTTTTGTAATTACTGCGTGAAGCTGTTGCTGTTCGAGTTTGTTTCTTCTTCCTAAATTGGCTACACTTGAGGCTGTCTAGGTCTTCTTCTATGTCCACTCAGAGATGTCTATTGTACTATATAAACAAATCAACGCAGTTCTGATGGAAATATCGAGGACAACGGCGATATTCTAAATACACGAATACACTCCCGCAGTATCAATAGAATCCTAAAGACACTCATAGCGAATAAATCGATAACTACATTATTGCTGTAGGAATGTGTCAATTTTGTTTTCAAATCCATCTTGTTAATAAGCTGGGTGCGGCACATAATTTTGATACTAACTCATAGACTCAGAGTACCACAAACCATCATACTCTTTTACTTAGTATCTCGGCTACTTTAAGGCTTCTAGGAAAGCTTTACCATTATTGCCTTATCTGGAAAGGAAAGTCCTAACATTGAGGATACCCGTATTTGACATACTGCTGGCTGGCCGAACAGTCCTTAAAATGAGAGCTAACTTAGCAGAAGTTCTCAATTCAGGGGTCCAAAGATGATAAAATCACTAGTTATGCTTTCTTTCCGTGGTTCACAGACTTACTCGAGGCAAATCACCGATCAGTCGCCAGCATGGAAAAGAGTATCGAGAACTGTACGCGAAGTTGAAGGCAGATTCTATATTGGTAATGCCCACGCATTACGAGTATACAATTACGTTATAAAACCTTAAAACAATAGTAACGGAAGGTACACATATGGCTAGAAAACTGAAGACGGAACTGGAGCTGGGATTTATGAGGAAAGGCCAAAAACTACACTATAAGTCTAGGATAAATCGCAACAATATTTCAGGCTGAAATATAAAGTCTCTAAAGATAGATCTCTAGAAATAGGGAATGAGACTACAAACCAGTCGATCGTCATCTGATCAGACAGCAGCAGGCAGCCATAAAGGCATTCATCGGAAACATTTTCTAAAATAGTGTGGGATTACGCGCAGACGCTTAAAGAGCCGGGAAACTGGAACAAGGTGCTCTGGGTACCAAAAAATGAAAAGGCACGTGAGGTAGCCCGACAGGGTGCGGCCAATCGCGTTGTAGATCCTGAGCCTTACTGTAGCTTGACAAGAATGCTCGCTAAAATGGTGGAACAGCCAATTAGGGCCAAGGCAGGCCACAGAGTTCATCAAGGAAAGAAGGGCCTTATTTACAGAGGACATACTCGAACTTAATACGAGTGCCATGAGGACCTTAATGAGTCTCCTGACAGGACCCTGTCATCTAAATTGACATATAAGGCTCTTGGTCCTGGCAGAAAAGACCATTATGTCTATTCTGCAGAAAGCATTAGGAAACTCCAGTGCATCTGCTGTGTCACTGCGAAGGCCTGGCAAGGCTACGGTTTCAGATAGTAGGAACCACAAATTCAGAATCGGAAAGTTACACCGGAGGCTCTGTGTCAAGGCTATGGAGTTTGATTAAAGGATCAAGGCTGGACCCAGTGCTCTAGAAAAAAAATACATCCATTTGGGTCGCAAACGCCTATCTTTTGTAATATGCAATCTGCAGATACGTTTAAAACAAAGTTGAAACTTGTGTTTAGACTTTTTTTTATTACTTGGTCTTGAACACTTAATTTTTTTGCAGTATAGTACAAATGACAAAAAACAGATTCGCACTGCTTGACTCCGCGCACGCATTTTCGTCCTTCAGATTTTCCTACAAATAACGGTCAAATGTGCGGCCTTTGAAAATGAGTGCCGAATTTTTTCGCAGCGATTTACACCCTCTCCCGCTTGCTCGTTAAGGGCGTCCTAGATCGACTTCTTCAATCATCTGGATAGGCGCTGCCTTTGACAGCTGATGTCGTCGACACTGTTTCGGATGCCGACGGCTGAATGAGAGGGTGCGCCCACGCCAACTCAGAGAGTGTAGATTAAAACGTAATTTGCCACGTCTGCACACCTCCGTCACTTTTTTTTGTCTAGATCGGTCTGCTGTGTTTGATACCGCCTGGAAAGAGTTCTGCTAGCAATTCTCGAAGGGAAAAACGAGAAAAGTTCAAGTGGGGTGAGTTTTGACTGTGCGTGCCATAACCAGTGATTAGCAGAAAATGTTGCATGAACAAATCCAACTGATTGAGTATTTTCCCCTCATGCATAAAAAATGACATAGGAGGTGTGTAATTATCGCAAAATTACAGCGAAAATTTCGTGTTAACTTGACAACGGGAAATTTTCGTAAGTAATATAACAAGGGCATCTAATTTTTCCGAAATAAATCGAACAAACACGTTGCTAAGCAATATTTTAACAAGCAGCATGAGTACTGGTGGCACGATAGTTTTTTGTTAAGTTAAAATTGTTTTTTTTTCACGAGTAACAGATTATTTAACAACTGTTTAAAAACAATATTACAAAATCTATAGATAATAAAATCAGAAAAATTGTTTAGCGTCATTTTCTGGTGTCCTAGGAGATCATAATCACTTGTTACCAAACAGTAGTTATCGATTTAATGTTAGCTTACTGTGAGCGTCTTCAAGCTCCTAATGATATGCCACGATTGTATTCAAGTAGTCAGAACGTCGCATCGCCTTCGTCCTCGATGTTTCCATCAGAGCTGCGTAGATTTTCTTGTATCGTGCGGGTGGACACAATAGGAGACCTAAGCGGTCCCAAATATTGTAAATTAAGGGAAAAATAAACAAACTCATATTTTCGAATGGAACAGCGACAACTTCAAGGAGTTGGTGGTATTTTATGATAATTTAAAAGCTCTTGCATTTGAAGCGATTTCACGTATCAGGTTCCAAAACAGATTGCTCACAACATAAATTGTTATCTTAATTGTGATGGGTAGGTATTGATATTTGTCCGTATCATTTGCTTTGATAATTCGGTCATGTCTCGAAGATGAAATGGGCGACTTACTTTCTAATTTTTCCCTTACTGAGGCTAAATATCTAGTAGTTTCAGCCCTTTTGTTGACTACAATGTTTTAAGGGCCAACTTCACCAACAACAGTCCGTTATTCTCCACCTATAGGGTAACAGACCGTCAGATACAGCGAATGAGCTTCAAGTTCCAATCAACAAATTTTAGCAACCAATAGCTATGAAATATTGAAAACAAAATACTGCCAAAATATGAGATGACAACTTGTCATTGAAACATCACCAGCTTATTGAATATTAAGAAATTACATATAATTCAGTCAACATTTAAGAAATGTTTGATTTTTGAATTAAATTCATGTTTAATCACTATTGTTGATTTTTTATTCATGTTTATATTATTTTCTTCAATTGATATGTGATACTGGGTATCTTTTTCAATAAACCTCTTGCAGATAGCCATTAAGCACCTACTTGATGACAGGCTCTACCAAAAGATATTGCTTGTTTCAAAACATTCATTCATTTACTTGCCGTTCATCAGAACCTTAGATTGATATTCCCCCAAAACCATTCAGGTTTTTTGATATCCATACATCCAGAAAGATGAATATTTTTCGTTGTTAAGTAACTGAACAAACATCCACACTATATTCACAGCGATTAAGAAATTCCCAAATATATGCCTTAAAGCTACTAAAAATTTGCGATATTTTTATTTTTTCACGAGTACACATTCTAGGTTATATTTATATTAGATATTATTTGGATACAGCTGATTATTGTATTTCAAGACTCCCCGAGTGACACGTGTGTCAACTCTTGGTACCAGACTCAAACATATACTCTGAAGGTTTAATTCCATTGTATTCAATGACAACACGGTGACTTGTGTGGTTGTCAGCGGCCATTTTGTGACGGTGCGAGAGGGTTGCCAGATTGTGCATTAATATCCCGTTTCACCCTCCTGGTCCCAGTGGAGTAAGTTCCGCCAACTGTTGAACTATACTCTACTATGCTTTATAAGACTATTCGTGACATATTTCCCAAAATCATTGCACAACACCTGAAAAAATGCAAATTAAAATTTAAAATTATTTCCATGACGCCGCAATATAGCTCCGTCGGTACCTTGGGTTATACATGTTGACAGTAGGGATGTTCGATACAATCCTATATTTAGAAGTATCAATACATTTCACGAGTATCGTCGTCTTTCGATCAGGACTGTGTCAGAAAGAGTGACTGCCATTTGGCTGCAAGATTACCCTGCCAAATCAGACATACCTTTCATCATTTTCAAAGAAATTGTACAACACCTTCAAATTTGTGAAGTTGGCGAGTTTCACTTCATACATTGTTACCAGACATGCCCAAATCATCAGTTGCTGCCGTGATATTCATCCCGACCACTGCATGCCCACGGCTAGGCGACCTGTATGTTAAATTTGTATTGATAGGGCAGCGGGTTATGCTATAAATCATATGTCACAGTGTTTGTGCACTAATTGCAACGGTTAGATGATACCAAAACTATTTTCATAAATAGGAGATCTTTCCCATTCCAGATCGAACAATCTACTAAAGATGCTTATAATATGATACCTAGTAAATTTTCACGAAAATAATTCAAAACCAACAAATGTAAAAGATTCATTTCGCACCCTCCACCCCGGGACGTGATCGTCGTTAGACTTGGCAACTCTGCGAGTGTCAGATAGATATACCCGCCAGTCAAAAAGAAAAATAGACAAACAATAAACATGACTAGTTTTTTTTGATTTTTGGACTTAACCCTTAACTGGTGACGTGCCATTCGGGTAACGTTAGAGGTGACGCTGGGTCTCTCAGACATATTATTTTTTTGTTTTCTTGTATGTATTTTAGATATTGTTTAATTTTATATATTGTCTAATTCTCTAATATATTTTGAGGCAAATAACAATGTTTTATAAATAATTTTTAAGGTTATCTGTATTTATCAAACATAAATTAGGAAAACTAAATAAAAGTCCATATATTTGTCGAACAGCATAGTTTATTAAATTTTTTAAACAAATTTTTTTTAAGACACTATAATATATGGAATTGATGAAATAACATTGATAGAGTATGAAATAAAAAAAAAATAAACATTTTGGAAAAATATATATTAGAAAACTACAGCACCTGAACTTGAGGTAAATAAAAAAGTAAAATGTTACTCCTTGGCACATTCAACACATATTTTTCCACACATGGTAAGCAAACTGATTTTTTACATCTCACACACCTTTTCCATAACACGCCCTAACATTTATTTTATCCATCTCAGGTTCAAGTTCCTCTCCCGAAGCAGAATCGTTGTTTCCTTCATTATTTTCTATTTCTGAAGTTGAATCGTGGTCATTGTAATAATGGGGATCTTGTATATCATCATCCTAGTCACTTAAGTCACTTTAACTTCTTCGTACCATCGCTGCGCAATAGTTTCGAAATCTTTATCATTTGCATGTATTGTTTGTCTTGAAGATGCCATTATTCAAAAATCACGTAAATGGTGACGCTGGGTCTCACAGCGAAATATTTGACAACGTACGAAAACTCTCTCGTAAAAGTGCGCGATGCACACACAACGACGTCTTACTTGCAAATAGTTATTAGACGGGTACCTAGGCGGACAAGCTAAAATCTAGTTAAATCCGGGAGTGGGAGAAATTTGAATTTCGCGCGGGGTCTGTCAGACCCATGTTCACCAGTTAGGGGTTAAAAGCCATTATCTGTGAAACATTTTTCATAATTTTTGTTTATGTCCATAGTAATTGTAATATGCATCAGGGAGATGTAGAGATTAACACGTCTTACACATATTATTTGTGTTTTAGGATGGAAAGGACATAATGTTTTTATTGCTTTGAAGAAATTCATTAACCCATAAACTAATAAATGATTACTATTATGACGTAAAGGAAGATGAGGAATTGGATGGAATGTATTTTATATTCAATATTCTTGCAAAATACAGACAAATCAACACTATTCAACAGGTATGTAATGATAACTTTCAGTATATTGAAGTTGGTAAATTCGAGAGTGCCATGCATTAACAAACGTCCAAATCTGCTACCAAATTTAACAGCTAGAAAATCGACCTATTATTTGCCGCATTCCCATTCGCTGAGGGGGATAACGGATTGTTAAATGTAAACCTATAACATATATCAAAATACATGAAAGTTGTCCTGTTTTTTTCTGTACAAAAGCATCATGTTGGAATCAAAAAGTGGTCTTGTTTATAATACAGTCGATTTTTCACGATTTTATTCAATATTTCAGTAAAAATCACTGGTATTCAGAGACGTTTGACAGCTTCCGTCAAATTGCATTTCAATAAGGTATTTTCCCATTGGTCCATAATATTAATGTTGGTGAAATCGACCCTAAGTCTACTTTATGTGACAACGTCAAAAAATCATTATGTTTTTGGAAGCATTTATACTTTTGATGCAAAATATATTATTTGAAATTTGTTCTTCTTTTAGTTCTCGCAGTCCGTGTTTATAGATGGACGTAGTTACCAGATAGCTCCAAGACACTCAGTTTTTTAAGAATTTATACTTAGTCGAGAATATACCAAAATGATATTGTTCCTTTTCCTTTAGTACTGTGTAATAAATCCTAAGGGGACTATAAGCATCAAACATTTCTGCAATTACAAGTTTCAATAATATTTCTTTTATCTTGGTTTCCCGGTTGTTCTTTTTTTGAGTTTCATTCCATTACTACCTAATACTGTATCAACTATGTCAACATTGTTACGTTATCTCGGCTATTAACGCAACAGCCAAGCAAAGACGTTAAAATATGGCCATTAACGCCAATGCCCGGAATATTGTCATTGTCCGTAACATCTATATGACTAAGGGAAGCACCCGAAAACCGGAACGCTCGGGTCGCCTGGAGCATCGCTGGCCACTGTGACCGGAGCGCTAGCAATTTTTATCGAACTCCGGCCATAAATTCCCTGCCAGCGAATAACTAAATCTTTATTTTTCCACTTTCCAGTCCAGTCGCTCCTAGTCTAGGAAAGTCGAACAAACGGAGCCCATATTCGTGAGGATGCTTGGAGATCCTAGGTTGTGAAGATGTAAAGACCTGTGATTTTGTAGATTAGAAGAGATATGTTATATGTTGTTTAATTACAAATTACGTTCAATTTGATATAAATAATTACGTTTTTTGCTAGAGTGCACTGCTTTCGCAAAAATAAAAATAAAACTAATTAGATCATTCATGAAGAGCCGGGGTACAATTAGTCTCAAAATAAAATAAGAGACCTTGATACCAACTTGACGTTTCTTGGAAGATAGTTTGTCAAAATTATGTGTTATATGGTTGTTATTGTTACTACTACAATTTGTTTTTTGTAAATGTCGTCAAAAGTTTATTTTTTCCGCTTTTTACGAGGAGTGGAGTGTTTAATTCTGTTAATGAACATATTTGGTCGTTAGAAAATCCTGTAAGAATCCACTCGTTTCAACACAGATTTTCTAGAAATGTCTGGTGCAGCATTTTCAATGGACAACTTATTTCCACAACGTTTAAATGCAAACTGATACTTAGCTTTACTAGAGAGTTACATAGAAATTTGTTTTAGATGATGCTCCGTTAGCAACGAGAGTATGAATCTGCCCCACCGCATGTTCTTCGTGACATAACCGTATGATTAAATAATCATTTTAGACAACCATGGATTGGCAGAAACGGACCCGTACATTGGCCTGCGAGGTCTCCCGATTTGAACCCCGCGGATTTCTTTTTGTGGGGCCCCTTTAAGCAACTGGTGTAAGCTGAACAAATTAATACTGTTGATCAGTTACAAGAGAGAATAGATATTGCGTTTCATCAAATTAAAGCCACAACAAATTTTGCGGATATACGTTTTCCATTATTAAAATGATGCCGCACGTTTATCCGTCAGAATGGAGCTTTGATAATCTAATTTGTTGTTTTTCTTTATACGAAAACAATGTACTCTATGAAAAAAAAAACACAACAGTAATAATTGAAGGTAAAAGACTTTTGAATGGGGACCATATCTAGGTAAATCAAGCAACCAAACTTTAGTCGATTCCAGTCGACGGTTTTGAAGATACTAAAGTTTTATTTTTAAACTTCAACACCCCGTATCTTTTTAATGAAGCCCTTACACAGAACACCCCCCTTAAAATGCGGTATTGTGTATGATGTGTCATTTTTGGTCACGACTTGTGAATAATAATAATAATTAACGTCTTTTAGTTGTAATATTCTTACAGGAGGCGAGATTTAGATTATATATCTATTCTACCATCTAACCCCCTTAACAACACCTACACAAAAAAAAATGAATTTGTGAAAATTAATAGGCACCTGTATACAATAACGACAGAATAAAGTATAATCCAAGTAAATACATAAGGAAAATATGAGGACACTTATGGGTTACAACCGATTTCGCTGCTGATCAAGAAGAACTTCATTCACTTTTTTCTTGAATTTGGATAATGGATTGGTTTCTTTTAAACTGCGGTCTAAAGAATTATATGATTTGATCGCATTGTAAATGTATGTATTCTGAAATAGAGACGTGCTGTGGCGTGGAATTGAAAAAGTCTCTCTATATCTAATATTAATACGATGCATATTCCATCTACGTATGAATTTGTTTACTAAATATGACGGTGTTTTTGAATAAAGAACCTTATGAGTCAGATTTAGGAGCTGGTACTTATACACTTTATCAATATTCATCCATTTGAGTTCATTAATGGCATTCGATATATGATCATATTTTCTGAGATCATTTACAAGTCTGCAACATGTATTCATAATACTTTAAATACGATTTCTTGTTATAATATCTAAATAGGGATAGTAAACCACTAAGCAATACGATATCTTAGAAATCACGAAATATTCACACAATTGCTTTCTCGCAGATTTATGTAATATAGACTTATTTTTAAATAAAACTCTTAGAATAGCGTAGCACTGAGTAATTAGATAGTTCGCGTGTGCAACAAATTTTAAGTCATCATCCATTATACCTAGGTTTTTCGAATGATCCACAGGAATTAATCCTTTTAAATGTATGTCTATGTCCTTTTTTAAGGTATTCTTTTTGTTCTATTTGCGTATACCAGCATATTTGTCTTCAAAGGGTTCAAATGAAGATTATGACTACTACTGAACTTTTCAATTTAGACAAGACCTTGATTAATTTTATTATTTGCCGTTTCCAAGTCATTACTCCCAAATGAATAGAAAATTTGAGTAGCATCTGCAAAAAATTGTATGCTGCATGATTTTACCTCTGTTTCTAAATCTGAGATATATAATGAAAATAATAGCGGTCCTAAGACTGATCCCTGTGGTACACCAGAACAAATTTTTTGTTCCGTAGAGTACTGTTGATTTAGACGAACTTTTTGATACCGATTTTCAAGGTAGGTTTGAATAAACGAAAGAGGTTTTTCAGAAAATCCATAATAACTGCATTTAGATACAAAAAGTGAGTGTAATGGTGTCAAAATGCTTCAGTAAAGTCAAGAAGTATGAGAGCTACTGCTTTTTGGTTATCAAGTGCCATTGTTATATTGTCTGTTAAATCACAGAATGCCAAAGCTGTATTATGACCTTGTCGAAATCCAGATTGTTTAGATGGAACAATTTTGTTAGAAAATAAGTAGGCGCAGAGCTGAGGATCAGAACACTTAGGTAGCGGAATAACTATAGCGCGTTTCCACTGATTGGGGAAATATCCCCTCTCTAAACAGCAGTTTATAATATGCGTTAGGTACACATCAGTTTCAGGTATACACCCTGTATAAGAATATTTATTAAGATCATGATATGAAGCAAAAGTTTTTCGTAGTCAAAAGCTAGATTGGGTGAGCTATTTTTCGATCTTCTGGATTTGCAGTTTTCCTGTACTATGCACTTACGTCCAAGGACCGATAAGTCAATTGAGGGTGTATAAGCTGCACGACCAATGAATATTTTCAATTTAATGTCCTTTGTTTTAATTAACTTTACCGTAACCCTGTTGATATTGATTTTGCGTAATGTTAATGCCGTTGCGCTGCGATAGGTACACGTTTCCCACTGACTGGAGGGAAATTTTATTTTTTGTTGGGACATTTATTAGTCCAGTGAGCTAGGTGATTCGCAACTTGTTTTGCTCGTGATAGAAAATATATTTAAAGCTTATTTGATTACCAGTTGAGACGCACATGTCACAGATACCACTGCAGAATGTGTTAAAGCACCACACTAGTTAATGTTGGAAATTTGATACATTACATAGAGCGTTATTAATAATCAACAAGAATGCTGCAGAACACTACTAACCCCAAAATACTCTGCGGGGTCGAAGACGGTTTTAACTTTCATTTAGATTCTTAGCAACCTCAAAAACAATTATTATCAACCGAGTTTTAAGAACTGTAGATGACTATATAACAATTTTACATATTTTAAACAGCTTATTAGCTTTAGAAAAATGTTACCAAGATCTAAATAAATCTTTTCCAGATCGGAAAAACCAATGTTTCTTAGCTCGTTTAAACAATTCTTAATCGAAGCACAGGGTTACTCCACCGCAGCATAGGGGCAAATAACAAACGTGATTATGGAAAAAATTAAGGTGGTAAATTTCTTTCACGAATGCGAGATATTCACTGACTATTATCGCAAAAGATCATTACTCTATATTTTCTGCAACATTTTTTTATGATTTTTGCATCTTTTTCCTTAACATCCTACGGACCCTAACTTCCTACCTTTCATTACAATTCAAAACAGTCGAGCGCCGAAAAAAGTAACCTGTACGACCCCGGCTAGTCTTTCTGCCGATAAAATAAAAATATACTTAAACTTCTGACCCAACTTATCTAGCCTCATCTAACTAACCTAACCTTATATTTGTTATCATGTTGAAAATCTAATACTAATAATATGTTAGCTGGTATGCGAGTCTTTCAGGCAATTTTATCAAAATGAATGATTTTTAGTTTCGTAATATATATGTCATAATCCTATAATCATCTTTGTTAAATTGTTTAGACATTGTATTTCTCCAAAAATTATCGGCAAATTATTTTCATTGCTCAACTAACTGCGCTAGTCAGAAATTTGTCATGCTGCAGTACTCAGTTGTTAGTAAATAAGGAAATATTAAAGATTGTATTGTAATTCCAGTGAATCTACGAGCCCCTTCCCACTTCAGTTGGCCCAACTATTGAAATCTTAGTTTCTTTCTTATCAAACACAAATAATAAAAATGTGGCAGGGTGTTATGGGTTTAAAATATTAACGATGAATATTTTGATAATATATAGTAGAAAACACCAACTTTATCACTACCTAATCAAATTTGCAGCATAAAAATAAAACATGTTGCAATTACAGCATATCAACATAAGTATTTTCATTTCAATGCAAAATAAGTCTATAACGCATAGGTGGCTGTGAAAAATAAAAGCCGTGACAATTGTTTTTATTAATCGCAGCTGTCAGAATACGTTTAAAATAGTTTTGGGTAGTTAAGGTTTTCAAAATGGGCAGATGAAAGGTTATTAGTGAGAAGACTCGGTTACTGATAATTAAATTTTTTAATTCTGGGAAATAAAACTCAGAAATTGCAACTTTGTTAGACTTATCGCGGTACAGTGTGAGAAATATTGTTAGAAGATATAACGTAACTGGTTCAGTTAATATTAAGGCACGATATGTGAAAAAAGTAATATCACAAATGCCGACCGAAGAGCATTAAGAAGAATAATCGTGAAGAACAGGCGTGCCAATTATTTACAATTGAGTGCTCTGTGGAGTGACGCTGTTGGAAGGAGAAATTCGAGGTCCACAACTCATAGAGAGGCACACAAACTGGGATTTAGCACTTGTAAGGTAATTTTTCTTATAAAAAAAAGTGAAGTAAAAACCCTAAAGTTGCACAACTTGTTTATAGGCCAAAGAAAGGCCACCATTAACTCCACTGCAAAAGAAAAATCGGGTTAGATGGGCTAAAGAACATAGACAATGGACACCTCAACAATGGTGTGAAATACAATGAAGTGCTGAGGCCCGATTCGAAGTTTGTGTTGGTGACAGTCGCAGTAGAGTTATTCGCAAAAAAAATGAAGCATTCCATGTTGACTGTCTGAAGAGAAAAGTGAAATTTCCAGCATCCGTTATGGTCTGGGTCATCAAAAGTAGTGGGAAAACTCCATTTTATTGATGGAAATGTGGATAGAAACAAATATTTGGTAATTTTAGAAGAATCGCTTTTATCAGTGATGGAAGAATGTTTGACATCCGTCCAAGATATTGTGTTTCAGCAAGTTGGTGCAGCATGCCATACCTCAGAAAAGGCTATAAAATGGATGGAAGAAAATAATGTATCACTTTTGAAATGGGTTTCTAGCAGTCCAGATCTGTCACCTATTGAAACTTTGTGGCACGAGATGAAAAAGGTTCTACGACAACATCCTGCTCGTACAATCACCGAACTGAGACAAAAGCTTCAAGAAATATGGAATTGTTTTACACCAAATTTTTGCCAAAACTTGGTTAACACTATGCCCCGAAGAATTTCAGCCGTAATAAGAAATAAAGGTAATGTTACCCAATGGTAATCTTTCAATTGTTGCTTTGTTAACTTCGCGCATTTATTCGCACATTGTTTATTTGTTCAGATGTTCCATTAGTTATAGGTCTAAGTGATTTCAAATATGTATTTTTTACGACTAGAGTGTATCTAAAATGTTTTTGAGAAAATAAATTGCTTAAAAGTAAGTAGTTTCGTCATGTTTAGTTCATAAAGGCATATTTTGGTACAAATCTTGAAGTGGGCTAACTGAAGTGGGAGGAGGCTCGTAGAATCTACTGAGATGCATCCCAAATTTAATAAAGTTTAGATATGCCTTTGTTGGTGTTGAATAGAAAGCTGTTCAAAGAGAAGGAAATAGCAGTTTCTTTGGAACTCAGTATAAGCATTGTTCAACGTATTCAACTGAAGATAGCCAACCTAATGCTATATTCCCGCGTCCAAAAGGTTATCCTTAGATCTGCGTGATGCCTCAAGTATAAAATCAAATCTAATAATGTGTGTATTCAGGAAACTCAAATTTACCCAATATTTGAAATCAGATATGAGACCAAAAATATCTTCAGACTTTGACCTCCTAAAACATTTATTTGAGAATTTTACCTCCCAATAACGTACAGGCGAAAATTTCTGAAATAAGAAATTACGTTCTTCGGATGTTATGTGGCGAGTCCATCACGGAAAATCAAGTCACTCATTTCCGCCGGTCTGTCTGTTTGTCTGTCAGCTAGTCAACCTGTCTATAACTTTAAACAGCCTCAGATTTTGATGAAATTTTATGAAAGTTCACCACTATACCAAGGATGAAAAATCTGTAGTTCCTCAAAGAAAACAATAAAAGTCGCCAAGCTCCGTTTCTTGACGTTGTCATAAAAATTTGTCTAGTTGTAAATTTGGGAGATGTGGGGATACAGGGAGCGCTTATCCTAACTCTTTAGCGTCAATATGCTTATACGCATCCAACCTGGGTAATTTTACGCTCCTATCAGACAATAGACCCATTTCACATATCCTTAGATTTCCCCGTACATCTGCCTCTAAATTTTAGAATGATAGAAGAATACATTCAACACCATGTCTCTAGATATACGAGTACCTACATCCTATGGGTGTGTTTAGCAAGGTTCATGTGCGCCCGCAAAAATTTCTCTCAGGAAAGAAGGAACGATTTTTGAAAAGTTAATTAAACACCCTGTAATTTTTGTCTCACAATAAGCTTCACACGCGATAAATAACAGTCATTGGTGTACAAATTTCACGACATTCTGTGCATGTACGCCATGGGAAAATTTACTATGTGTTTTACCCAGTGTCTTTTGCTTTAAAGGTCCAAACGTCATCCCAGGGAGATCGTTGCAAAATGGTCGGTACTGTCGTTAGGGCAGGCAGAAATTTCTTGATCACAAATGTCCTGTCCTCTCGAATGTATGAGAACTATGGACTATTCATGTAGGTGTGTATGACTGACTTGGTCCATCTAGTCTTTTTGTTATATATATATACTTCGAAGTTGAGTCATTTATTTTAACAGTGAATACATCTGATCAAAAGAAATGTTATTTCCTTTACCATTTTTCTGGTAAAATTAAAGTAACAAAGTTATAGCCCTTTGGAAGTTTGAGTACCGACCTGTCTGAATAATAATATTATGTGCTCGTGTTTGGTTCATCGCATCGGGAACAAAAAAGCGAAAGAATTTGAAACGATGTTTTTACAATTATTTTAGTCAGTTGTATACAGTCAGTGTCAGTCGGTAACGCGTTTGAATAGTGGTGTCTGTTGCGTGGCTCAAACGAAATAAAAAATGGCACATGTTTATGCGGATCGGTTTCCCAATCGAGTGCAACCAACCCCTCGTGCCTTTGTTAATGTAGTACAACGGGCTCGTGAATCAGGTGACTTAAGACCACACAGGGGACTGCATGCCGGTTCTCCAAGTCCTCACGATCAAATACAGGTCCGCACTGAAATACTTGTCGGGAGGATACTTTATAAAACAAGGTAAACAATTTTTTTTAATTTCTTTTTATATTTACACACATATTTTGGTTTATCTTCCTTCTACAATCATTATCTGAAAATTAATTACTCAACTTCAAAGTCACCCTGTATATATTATGTTCGTAGCTAACTTTTTTCTAGTACCGGACGTAGTTATTTATAAGCTAATGACAGAGTTTCGTGGGATGTGCAGAGGCAACCTACTTGGTGCCATTCCAGAAGCTCAGGCATATACAGGGTGTTCCTTAATGATATGAGAATATTTAAGGGTGTGAATCTACATGTCAAATTAATTATAATTATGAACTATGGTCCAAAAATGTTTCCTTACAAAAACTCGGGGTGTTGAAGTTTTAGGAAAAAAATGGAACTTAATTATGATTTTCTGAACCGCTTAAGATATTTCACTGATATTTAGTAGGTAGTGAAAGTTATTAAAGTTCCATTTTTTTCAATGCAAAATAATTTTCAGCATTAACAGTGGCGTGCGTACGGGTATTGACTTCAATATTTTTTAAGAAAATATAGTACGCCAACGGTTTTTTGCCAAATAAAAATTATTTTTGAATTCCCTGTTGAATTTATAATAAATGATCTCTTCTGAGTTGCTTTCCTTCGATGCGCCATTTTTAAGTAAAAAAAATAAAAACCGTTCTATTGTCCGAGAAAATTAATGTAATAATTGAAGAATGCAATTTGGCAATAAATATCTAGTTGCTCCGGAATATGTCACTGGCCTTTGACATCTAATAAGTCTCTGTTATTGAAAGCTGTTCGGTGTGACATCTTTTACATTATTTAGTTTTTACAATCTTGTTAATAATGGTGAATTATTCAAATGCAGAACTAGCGGAAATGCATTACGTATATAGCCTTGCCGACGGTAATGGTGAGCAAGCCAGACGGATTTATCACCAGAGATATCCCGATCGTGCTTTGCTAGATAGTTGAATCTTTTCTAATATCCATCGTTGTCTTGTTGAAACTGATTCTGTCCGAAAAGGAACATCTGAAGGTAGACCTCTAAGTATGAGAACACCTGAAATTGAGGAAGCAGTGCTGCACGAAGTCGAAGAACATCCTGAAACGAGTCCGAGGAAGATCGCTAGACACTTAAATTGTTTGGAGAATTTTAGTGAATTTTTTGTTATATCCTTACCATATAGAGTACAGGCATTACTTCCCATTGATTTTCCAAGGCGGGTGACCTTTTGTCAGTGGTATCTTCAAAAAAATTACACAAAATCCGCACGAAGCTAATTTTTCACGGAATGCCATTCAGAACTGCCACAATAATCATTTGTGAGCAGAAGAAAATCCCTATGCCGTTAGCGAAACCCATTTCCACCACCAATTTAAGGTTAACGTATGGGCAGGAATTATTGGCAACTACTTACTGGTCCCAAGAATGCCCACCAAGGTCCCCAGACCCCAACAGTTTAGATTTCTTTTTGTGGGGCTATCTTAAGACACTAGTGTACACAAGTTGCAGCTTGTGATAGAATAAAGAACACTCCAGGGATATTTCAACAAGTGCGCAATTCCATCAGAAGGAGGGCGGAAGCATACATATTAAGTGAAGGGGGTCATTTTCAATAATTTTTATAATCATTTCGTTGGTTTTGATGTTATGTTTTTGTTGTCAGTTGTTGTTACCCCTACTGTGTTTAATTTTTCCAATTAAATTAATCATAATTTTGCAGGTTACACAATAGAACGGTTTTTATTTTTTTACTCAAAAATGGCGCATCAAAGGAAAACAACTCAGGAACAATCATTTATTTTGAAAATAATTTTTATTGGCAAAAAAGCATTGGTGCACCATTTTTTTCTTAACCCTAGAATACTAACGTTTCTTCAACATACGTAAACACTAACCACACGTAAAATTTACGTACTGATTCATTTAGGTCTACTATTTTCTGTTTATTTCAATACAAATTGAAACAAAATTGGTCTAGTTCCAAAAAATTTTATTTGGGTTCGAAACTAATGAAAAAAACCTTGGAATATTAACATAAACAAAAACATCATAAAATAGATAGTTTTGGAACACAACATTTTATCGTAATATGGACAAAACAAACTAGTACATATAAAAAACTAAAATAGGAACAATAACATAACTATAACCTGGAGCCTTCTTTCACTGTCCACATTCCATACATATTTTTATTTGATGCTCGCCACACAAGGCACGCTCGCACTTATAACAGTTGGTAGTTGTCATTCGTTTCTTTGCTGTAGGGCACAAGCTGCAGTAAGTCCGTTTTCCTTTCCCTTGGGGCTCTCGGCGGTCTTCTGCAACACGTGGCAAATGTAAGAGCGTAGAAAGACTCTCTTTTAGACCTCTTGATAAAGTTGGTACTGTTTGGAGCCTTATTTGTTGCCACGGCTTTGTTAATTGTTCATGAAGTTTCAGCATAAAATTTAGCCTGGATAATGGCTCCTGTCTGTTTTTAGTTGCATTGTGGTGGTATATTACAAAAGCGTTTACTCCTGCAATATTCAGCATATTGTAAAAAATGCATAGCGGCCACCTTCTGGTCTTCCTATTACAGCAAATGTTCTGAGACATTTGATCAAATGTATCTACAGCCCCCTTAGTTGAATTATATGTATGGATTATTTCGGGCTTTGTTGTTTCTTGATTGATGTTCCCAGAAAAATGCATCGTTGAAAGGAGAAGAACTGTCTTGTTTTGCTTAGGTTTATAAGATAATAAAGTCATGTTTTCATCGTACACAAACATATTTGAACCGCACTGCCAAGCTTTGTTATCCAGTGATTCAGGAGGTATTTCTCCTTTATTCTTTCGGAGTGTTCCTACCATTGTCAAATTGTAGGGTGGAGCTAATAATTTATTCGCAAGAGGGATGCTGGAAAACCAGTTGTCCATGGTCACATTACGTCTACTTCCATGTAAATGTTTCGTCAGACTTGTAACAAAATGTTCTGCTAACGGAATGCCGTTGGTTCTAGTAGATTTGCCAAGATACGGGGTCGCATTTAGTACATATTTCGTAGCCACATCGCAAACGATAAGTATTTTCATGCCGTATTTACTAGGTTTGTTAGGCATATACATGCGAAATGGACACCTGTCACGAAATCCTAGGAGCTGCTCGTCGATGGTGACATATGAACTAGCTTTGTAATTTTTGGCACAGTTTTCAATGAATAAGTTCCAAATTTTAGATATTGGAGCAAAACTACTTTCTTTTTTACGTTCTTCTCTGGTCACGAAGTTGTCAAATCGTAAAGTATTTATCAGAAAGTTAAACCTTTCTTTGCTCATGGTTGCTTTATATCTATCGCCACAATAAGTGCCGTCAAACAAAACATCAGCTGAGAGGTGATTATTTTTTAAAGCTGCAGATAAAAATATCAAACCCAACAGCGCTTTCAGTTCAGGCAATGTCGTATCTGAAACAGTAGCACTTTTCGTCTTGTATCTCACTCGTAGCTCTGCAATTTTTTCATTTGTACGTAGCAAAACTTCGTCCAGAATCTCATCAGAGAAAAATAAATTGAAAGTATCTATAGGCTCTATGGCATATTTGGCTGAATTTGTTGGACCTGGTCGGATATAAACAATATTTGTTGATGCGATTTTACAACCTCCATCATTTATAGGTAAAGTACTCCATTTGTAACCGTTTTTACCTACTAAAGAAGTTTTATCTAATATTATTACAGGTATTTGTGGTTCACTAGGGCTCTCAGTAGATGATTGTGATGATAGTGACTGCGTAATTTTAATCCTTTTACGAGGGCACGTATTTCTTGCTTCTTTTTGAGTTCCTGCTGGTGTAGTTGTCCAGGTGTTAGCTAGTTGTGCGAAGACATTTCCTTCGTCTTGTGCAGGATCATAGTCTCTATCTTCAATGCTATCATCACTCTCAAATGGCTCTTCTAACTCCTCTAGGTCATCTTCTTCTCCACTAACATAACTGAATTCATTATTTATAATATCCTCCAATTCTTTTGAGTAAGAGGACGCTTTAGATCGTAGTTTGATTGTCCCGACATCATATTTATACGTTAATAATAAAAACACGTCAAACTTACGTACAAAATTTTTTACGCGGATACTAAGCACACGTAAATTTTACGTACAGAGTGTAAGGCACACCACCGCCGAAGCCTAACCCAAACTAAAATCAAAACGGTTATGCACAGTGATGCCACCTGCCAGTAAAGGAATTATGGTACGATGTTGCCAGAATTATCAATTTTTCTTCAAAATTATGTTACAAATAGTGTTCCTTTAAGACAAAAAATACACATAATTAATATAGGTTCTTTAATGTAAAAATCTCATAAAAAATGGAACATTTTGGAAAATCAAACAAACTCTCGAAAAATCCTACAAGATATACCTAACTCGAAAACATAAAAACATTAATCCGGTTCAAAATGAATATCAACAGTTTCATTTTCATCTTGAGCGACATGTTTATAGGACGTTATCCTATTAGTCATATTTTGAGTAACATTAAATTTATAACATTCACGATTTACACTTTGAGATGCCAATAAAAATGAATTTTGCTGTATCACTGTACAAGCGATTTCGGACATCTGTTTTGATTAAATTTACTTTTGAAAACATTCTTTCGCATGCGGCATTTGAATGAGGAATTACTAATAAATCTAATACAAAATTTCCCAATTCTTTGAATACGTAAACATTAGACATGTCGTGAATTTGGGAGATTTTGTACCAGTATTTATCGATTGATGTTTCATCCTTTATTTCATCACTGAAATTTGGTTCTGACTGGCAATACATCCGCCACTGATCATCACTTTTTTGTATTTGTTCAATATCTTGAGGATCTACAATTCTGGGTAGTAACTTAATTAATGGAAAAAGCGATGCTGGTTTTTCAAATACTGATATTTTTGACAAAATATTTTCATTAAAATCAAACCGTTTTTTCATTTCATTTGCGGAAGTTATTAAAAATTGACTGCACCGCATGTAGAAATCTTCTTTTTCCTTTTGACTTAATTTATCAATGTTCTGAAGTACGCGAACACCAAGGTATACCTGTTTCAAGTCAATGAACTGACTAGCATTGTTGGGATCGATTTTACCTATTTCGGTTTTATGAATATAATTTGGTTGTAAATAGCTTAAACAAATTTCTTTATAAGTTTCACAAACTACAGCATAAACGTGTGCAATTATGACACGCTCACTTTGAAAGTATTCATTTAATTTTTCAAATGAAGAAAAAAGAAAAAGTTTTGTTTCCATATCATTAAGTCTATTGGCAGCAACTTCTGAAGCTTGCAGTCTATGTTCGGTCCGTTCTTTAACAAAATATAATTGAAGAGGATTCCATTGCTCAATTATCCTTCTTTCCACTACCATAAGTAATGAAAGCCACCTAGTTGGTGAAGGACGTAAAATTTTGTGAGACTCCACATTACAAAATGTCTGAAATTCTGTAAATTGTGCTTGCCGTTTGGAGCTATTTTTAAAGTAACCAAAAATATTCCTGGCTAAATCTTCACAATGACGGGGCAAAACTTTACAAGCCTCACTGGAACAGAGATGTAAAGAGTGGCAGATGCATTTTTGAGCTATAATGCCAGGAAGATTTAGTTTTAACCTACTTACTACTGAGTTATTGGCACCAAACATAGTGTTACAACCATCAGAACCAAATCCTATAATATTTTGGAAAGGTATATTGTTAGATTCAAATAAATCCATAATTTTTTTATAAAGAACTTCTGCAGTGGCCCCTGTATTTGCTTCATCTGGATTTTGATTTGAAAAACATTGTAGTTACCTCAATTGTTTTTTCACTAAAGTACCTAACACATACACATATATTTTTACTACACCTATGTCTGTAGATTCAGCTACTAAAATGCTAAACTTTTTTGCTTTTAGTTCATCGATTAGTTCTTCAAAATGAGATTTGGCTAAAACATGTTTTATAACACCTGTTGCTTTGGTTCTTCCCATCTGCATTCCTTGGGCAATTTTCGAGTCAGGAAATAAGACTTTTAATAAAGGAATCAGATGATCACACAGCTTGATGGGTAGATTATGCTCTGACATTAATGCAGCAATTTTTATTTCTGCCCTACTCACTTGACCACTAGCTTCGTTTTTATTAGAAAACATAGTAGAAATTTTTGGTTGATTTTTCACAATCACCTTTACATTTTTTAAATGTTTAGCTCCCTTACTGTGATTTTTCAATACAGTTAAATCTGCTTGAATTTCACTATCACAAGCAATACATTTTGCTCGAGTGGGTTTTTCTAAAAACAACAATGCATATCATTAAAATATAAAATGGTTTTATGTTATTTTTTCTACCTTTAACAGCTTTCAACCATCCTTTGAAATGAGGATTGCTTTCCCATTCACATCTATATTTTTGTGGTCTATTTTCTCGTCTGTTTACGTTTTTAAACTTTAATCGGAGTAATCATGATGATCCCCTTTGCTGGTACTGGCCATTTTATTTCACTATTTGATCACATCAACACACATCAATAAGGACTCATTCGATCAACTACTCTTGCTCGTATTGAAAAAGAAACAATGAGGATTAGGGTATTCCCCTGCGTAGGCTCAAATTCACCGAGACTCGAGTTCCGTAATATTTACATAGATGGCGGTAGGCTTGATTTTTATTCTAATTCCATAATAACCATGCTATTAACTGAAAGAGGTCAGCACTAATAATTATTATCCTTTTTGTTACATTGCTTTGGTTGCATACAATTAGAATCAATAATTTTGAAAACATAGTTATAGGCTGGGAGATGGAAAAATAATATGTTACAATTATCGATTATGTTACATCTTTTTATTTACTGTATATTTCAGTAGAAAATATGGTACAATTTGATAATTATGTTACAAGTGGCAACACTGGTTATGCATCTGTTTTAATGACCAAGAAGTGGAGATAGCATAGCAGACGCGGCAAAGAGTTGCCACGTTTAGTATTTTTCAGTAGCCATCAGATTAAAATCCGTACGTAAAATTTACGTACGTTAGTATTCTAGGGTTAAAAAATATTGAAGTCAATACCCGTACGCATTCCACTGTTAGAGCTAAAAATTATCTCATCATTGAAGAATATGCGACTTTATTAACTTTCACTACGTACTACATATGAGTCAAATATCTGAAGCGGTTCTGAAAATATTAATAAATTTCCATTTTTTTCCTAAAACTTCAACACCCCGAGATTTTGTAAGGAAACGTTTTTGGACCATAGTTTATAAAGCAAACTAACATTAATTTTCCATGTAGATTCACACCCTTAAATATCTGCATATCATTAAGGAACACCCTGTATATCAAATATTCGGGTTACAACTGATTCCCAGAATCAATCATGCGTAATCGATCGGACACCTTACACAGAACGGAATCAACACGGACGGCAAGTCTGAGTTTCCCTACGACCCTCGGAACCCTAACTCCCTACCTTTCATTACCATTCAAAACAGCCGAGCGCAAACAATTGCCTTCGAAAAGTCACCAATAAAAGTAACCTGAGCGTCCACGGCGCGCCAAAAACTCGAGCAAACAATGAAAAACTAATTTTCCAGCATTCGCGTCGCGATCCAATTATGGAGCTGTCACTTTTCGAGGCGTTTCTGTTTGATTGATTCTGATTCGGAGTTTGCGAGTCCGAAAACGTCAACCTAAATTAACTTCGCCCCTGATATTCATAAATCTGTTCGGGTGTCTTCTTTAGATAATGGAATTAGGACGGTTCATTTCACGCGATGTTTTCTTATAGCGCGCTCGGAACTAAAAGAAGGACGAAGAAAACGGATAATGTGATGGTTATACAGCCGTGTCACGTCATGTTACAGGTCTGTAATAGAACTAGACAAACCATACAAACAAACTTCAAATAGGAATATTAAGAGGCCAAGGAATGGAATAATTTTTCCATTTGTATCATTCTTCAAGATATTCCTATATCTTTTGCAAACTAACAAATGTTGTCCTGTCTGAAGAGAGGTTATGGTCAAAGTTATGCATTACCGGCAGCACCGCACCCGCGTTGTAAGTAATTAAGCCGCGTCACATAACAATTAGGAATGACGCATCACATACAAAAATTCGGACAAAACTTTGTTTCATTTTAAGTTACTTCAAAAACTGTAATTAGCTCTGTTATAGTTAATAATGCTACTCAGAATTGCAGGTAAATATACTAAGTGACATATAAATCCGAACACCCAGTTTAAATAGTTTTATTTTAATAAAATTTTGTATAAGTACTTAATGAAGCATAATAAGTAACTGATAAAAATTTCAAAATGATTGCACTGCTTTGAAGCCCTTTGACCTTTAATAATGTGTGGATGCACCCTGATGTGCTACGCATTCTCCAACGCGCCTAGGCATGCTTCTGATCAGGTGGTCAATGTCCTCCTGTGGTATCTCATTCCAGGCAACCACCAACTCATCTCGAAGTGCTTCTAGAGTCTGAGGAGGACGTTGCAAATTGAGCAATCTCCTACCCATCATATCCCACACGTGCTCAATTGGGGATAAGCCGGGAGATCTTGGTGGCCATGGTAACAATCTGACATCATTATGTTGAAAGAAGTCTATTGTGACTCTTGCAACATGTGGTCGGGCATTATCTTGTTGGGAAGTTGGATCTGCCAGGGTGTCAAGATAGGGTAAAAGATGGGGTTCTAGAACTTCGTGGATATAACGCTGCGCGTTCATGTTACCTCTGATGAAGATTAAAGGTGACCTGGAACCATAAGCTATAGCACCCCAAACCATAACTCCAACAGTGTGATGAACACGTCTTTCAACAAAAAACAGTGGATTCCTCCTTTCACCACGTCGCCTTCTAACCCTGGCACGACCATCGTGCATGCCTAAACAAAATCGAGACTCGTCACTAAAGACAATACTGTTCCATTCCTGATCCCAGAGTGACCGTTGTCTGCACCACTCAAGGCGATTACGTCGGTGTTCTCGAGTTAAAGGGAGGACCCAGTGTGGCCGGTATGAAAACAAGCCAAAACGTCTCATTCGTCGGTAAACACTTCGCATGCCAATAGGTTTTCCGTGATCTGCAAACCATTCATTTGCAATGGACCTGGTAGTGGAGAAACGGTCTCTTAAGGCCAATAACCTTAGGCGGCGATCTTCACGGTCTGTTGTTCTACGGCGGCGTCCAGTGCCCGTTGCTCTTTGTGTACGGCCTTCTCGAAGCCATGCCTGACAACACTAACCACAGTGTCTACACTTCTTTGCACTCTAACTGCAATTGCCAGCAAAGAAAGTCCAGCTTCCCGAAGTCCCACTATACGGCCCCTATCAAACTCACTAAGTTGACGAAATCGTACAGGTCTCCGTACTCTAGGCATCGTAACCGATCGTAAAGGATGTCAAGAACCAAAATCCGCCAACGTTGATTCTTTACTGCGGCTGAAATATTCATTTTTAGAGCGTTAGTAAATTGAAAAAAAGCAGTATAAAAACCGGAATGTCCAACTGATAAGGCTGAAAATTTTTTCACTTGTTATTTACAGTAAGATAAATACATTCACCAACTTTTATTAAAATAAAACCATTGAAACTGGGTGTTCGGATTTATATGTCACTTAGTATAAATAAAATGCTTATAGTTAAGAACGTGAAAATATCTATTAAAAATATAAAAAATGTTATTAAGAAGATGAGAAGCAAGACTCATCTAAATAGTATCCTATGTCTGGTGCAGAGTCTTCATCATCATCATTATCACCAGACAAATCTGACTGGTCTATCGGTTCTTTAGGCAGGAGCATTTTAACAGTTTCGTTGAGAAATGGTTTTGTCGTTTTTCTGGGAGTACTCGTAAGTCTCATTTAATGTATATTGCCGAGCATAATTTTGACGGTATAACCGAAAGTGTTTCTCGCGAGCCTCTACGGCCTTTTTTTTTGTGAAGAGTTGATGTCATTGGATGCCACGAATATAATTTAACGTACATTTGTGCCGTGTCCAAACAAAATGTTTAAAATTTTTGTTTGTCTATTTTATGACCGCTTGATATCGCTTCTAAAATTACTTTAAGACGAAAAAGGAGCCAGGAATCTATACCGATTATTGTTATAGCTCATGATCCGTAAAAAATCTCCTACTGGTATTCCCAGAATTGTTGTTTCCGAAACCAGCTTTTGGAACATCAACTATGAGACCCATTTGGGATCTAAATTCCTTTTGTATCTTCAATTTCTTTTGGTGAACTATCTCTTTCACTTTTAAATTGCCATTTCTTCACTGGCAATTTGTACGCAAAATGAAGCACTCCTTCAAACAGTCTTAGGGACAATTTCACCAACAACAGTCCGTTAATCTCCACCTATAGGGTAACAGATCATCAGATACAGCGAATGAGCTTCAAGTTCCAATCAACAAATTTTAGCAACCAATAGCTACGAAATGTTGAAAACAAAATACTGTCAAAGTATGAGATGACAGCTTGTCATTGAAACATCACCAGCTTATTGAATTTTAAGAAATTACATATAATTCAGTCAAAATTTAAAGAAATGTTGGATTTTTGAATAAAATTCATGTTTACTATTGTTGATTTTTTATTCATGTTTATATTATTTTTTTCAATCGATATGCGATACTGGCTGTTTTTTCCTATAAACCTCTTGCAGATAGCCATTAAGCACCTACTTGATGACAGGCTCTACCAAAAGATATTGCTCGTTTCCAAACATTCATTCATTTACTTGCCGTTCATCAGAACCATTATGGTACCTTAGATTGATATTCCCACAAAACCATTCTTTTAATATCCATACATCCATAAAGTTGAATATTTTTTGTTGTCCAGGAACTGAAAAAACATCCACACTATATTCACAGCGATTAAGAAATTCCCAAATATATGCCTTAAAGCTACCAGCAAACCTAAAACCTGCAAAAAAACTACAAATTTGCCATATTTTTCTTTTTTCACGAGTACACATTCTAGGTTATATTTATATTAGACATTATTTGAATATAGCTGATTATTGCATTTCAAGGAGTGACACATGTGTGGGATCTGTGAACTCTTGGTACCAGTCACAAAACATATACTCTGAAGGTTTAATTCCATGCTAATCAATGACAACACGGTGACTTATGTGGTTGTCAGCGGCCATTTTGTGAGGGTGCGACAGGGTTGCCAGTTTGTGCATTAATATCCCGTTTCACCCTCCTGGTCCCAGTGGAGTAAGTTCCGCCAACTGTTGAAATATACTCTACTATGCTTTATAAGACTATTCGTGACATTTTTCCCAAGATCATTGCACAACAATGCAAATGAAAATTTAAAATTATTTCCATGACGCCGCAAAATAGCTCCGTCGGTACCTTGGGTTATACATCTTGACACTGGGGATGTTCGATACGATCCTATATTTAGAAGTATCAATAGATTTCACGAGTATCGTCATCTTTCGATCCGGACTGTGTCAGAAAGAGTGACTGCCATTTGGCTGCGCCAGTTTCAAAAAAAATTGTACAAAATCTTCAAATTTGTGAAGTTAGCGAGTTTCACTTCATACGTTGTTACCAGACATGCCCAAATCATCAGTTGCTGCCGTGATATTCATCGCGACAACTGCATCCCCACGGCTAGGCGACCGGTATGTTAAATTTGTATTGTTAGGGCAGCGGGTTATGCTATAAATCATGTCACAGTTTTTGTGCACTGACTGCAACGGTTAGATGATACCAAAAATATTTTCATAAATAGGAGATCTTTCCCATTCCGGATCGAACAATCTACCTAAGATGCTTATAATCATGATACCTAATAAATTTTCACGAAAAGAATTCAAAACCAGCAAATGTAAAAGATAAATTTCGCACCCTCCACCACGGGACGTGATCGTCGTTAGACTTGACAACACTGCGAGTGACAGATAGATATCTCCGCCAGTCAAAAAGACAAACAATAAACATTACTAGTTTTTATGGTTTTTTGGACTTAAAAGATACTATTTGTGAAACATAATGTTGGTGAAATTGGGCCTAAGTCTTTTATCACCTTTGAAGCACGAGTCTTGTCAACGTAACTTCGAATGAGTGGTAAAAGTTAACTCTTCAGAGCTTATTTCACCACGGAATGCTTCTGTTTTTCGTCTTTTACTTCGCTCGCTAATTTTACTAAAAGGTTTCTGTGGGCGCCCTGGTCGTGATTCTGTTTATGGTATTTCAAATATCGTTTGGAGCCAACAATTATTTATTTTAAGGAAAAGTTCTTCTATGTAATGTGCGGCAATCCATCTACGTTTTATTCCTGATTTTAGATTTGAAATTTGTGTATATCTTTTCGTTGTTCTTCTGAAAAATTTTGAGAATTCAACAGAAAAGATTCAGCATAGTCCAATTTTTTGTTAATGCCACTATTGGTATACCCTTGCATAATGTCGTAGTTTTTTTTCGAGTAATGACCTTGAATCCAGAGGGCCCTATAAAGAAAGAAAAGAAATGGCTTAAAAGAACGTTCATCTTTTATTTGGCGATTATACTGAAATTTGGATGATGTTGGAAACATTTTCTCTGGATATGATTAGCCAAGATCTAATTATATAATATGAGACCAAAATCATAACCGGGATACGTCTAGAAATTCATCAAAACCATTCGAGTTTAACTAATTTCAAAGGTGAAAATGATTGGAACATAGATTTCGCGAAAACGTCATTTATTCTAATATATCAGCTAATATTACCGTTAAAACTGACAAAATAGGTTTGACATACCTGCCTCAGAAACGTCCATGATGAAAAACTGGTACACGATTCGGAATAACTTTGAAATATTGTCGTCACAATAGATACGTGAGCAATGAAGAACGATCAAATTCGAACAGAGACTACTGGCGAGAAACAGCAGTGAATGTGCGCTGATTTGTATTTTCTCCTTGACATCGTAAAATAAATTTCTATAAAATTTAAAAGGCAGGAAATGAAAATTAATTTGAAATGTAATAGTTTATTTATATTTCGTATACATTTCAGTTTATTGTTGCATAACTTTAAGATTCGATAGAACTTTTAAAATTAATGCATAAACTCTATATAAACATGAGTCGAAAAATGCGTGGCTTCCGCAATACAGGGTGTTTAAATGTACTTCCTAAAATAGTTTTTTTTTAAATATTTCGAACAATAATATATATATATATAGAGTGAAAATTGGTATACAAGGGATTTTTGGTACGACAAAACGAACCATGGGCATCGTTTTACTGTAGCCGCTAGAGGGCGCTCTCTAATGTACCTGTAGTGTATTAAAATGAACATTTTTTCTTAGTGCATTTTTTGCTGTTTGAATAAAAAAAATGATTCTTCGCACTTTTCAACATAAAAAAGCTCTCTTGTGAATTTTCGTTATAGTTAGCCGTTTTTGAGATATTTCGACTTTTAAGCTTCGATGCATTTTCAATTATTTATGATAAAATAACGTTAAAAAGTCAGTATCTCGATAATTTTTAAAAGTAGGCTGTGCCTGCAAATATTTTTGAAATTGAAAGCAGAATAAGGTTAAACTTCAATTAGTTGACAGTTAGTTTTGTTGTCTGTTGAAACCTGAAACGTTTTTTTGCAATTGTGAATGCACGAAATTTAGTTTATGTTTTTTTTGTAAGTTTTATAAAAATGCCATTTTTATTCTCCAATCAAGAGTTAGCGGATATCCATTTTGTGTATGGCTTTGTAAATGGAAACGCAGCAGAAGCAGCCAGAGAATACGTACGAAGATTTCCAAACAGACGACATCCAACTCGCTCACTATTTGTAAGAGTGCATCGCCAAATAATTGAAAATGGTTTTGGAAATCTCCAAAGGGATCAAAACATAAATGTTCGTCAGCGCAGATTTACCCGTAAACTTACTTAATCTCTACTCTTACCCAACCAACTCTAACTCAGCTCTACTATGAGTCTAACTCTCCCTCAACTCTAACATAGTTGACAAGTGTCTTTGCACATTCACCATATCACGACACACAACACAGAACCATTACAAGCAATAAAGGAGCAATCGTACCAGAGACCCTTTGTAGTATGAAGCGACCAAATTAAAACTAGAACCAGAAACCTGCCGGGTCCGCAGGTTATGAAATAACCAGTTTCCCGGTAATATTAAAAACATTCCTCGTATGCTCAAAGCTCAGATGTACGATGCGTGGCCCATTTTCGCGCAATGATATACGTTCCGTAAAAGAACTTAATCATACGTAATATCAGAAAGGAAATTTATATTGCGCCACGTCAGATAAACATACAGAGCTGTAAACGTGGGGAGAATAGCACTTGTTATACGCTTGCAACCCGCGGCTGTTTCTTGTTGATTTCGCAGGCTGGATACGAAATTGTAAAATAAATCATGTTTTCATAAATGCTTGATGTGTACGTATGGGGTTTGAAATATGAATCTCGCAACCATCGGCTGTTGTTCTGCAAGCACCACCTGCCTCTATATGTTTTTAAGCATTAGCCTGGATAAGGGTACGTTACTAGCTGCACAGTCGTTGAGGTGACAAGTCAAAATACATGCATAGGTGCTTTTTGAATAAGAATATGCAAAAAATTCAATTCAAAATGTTTTTCCCATCAGATGCGAAAATATAACTTGAACTACAACCAATTTGGCCCAGTGTTTCCCCTTGGCCAAGACCATACATCTTTTATATGAACGTTTTGTTAGTAGTCATGATAAACTGATAGCCATTACATACAGGGTGTTTCAGTTTATTGTTGCATAACTTTAAGATTCGATAGTAGTTTTAAAATTAATGCATAAAGTCTTCTACTTTCTAAAATAGTTTTTTTCAAATATTTCGAACATTATTTGATGTATAACAGTGAAAATTGGTATACAAGAGTTTTTTGGTACGACAAAACGAACCATAGTTTTACTGTAGCAGCTAGAGGGCGCTCTCTACTGTACCTGTAGTGTATTAAAATGACCGAAATTTTTTTCTTAGTGCAATTTTTTGCTTTTTGAATAAAAAAACTGATTATTCGCACGTTTCAACATAAAAAAGCTCTCTTGTGAATTTTCGTTATAGTTAGCCGTTTTTGAGATATTTTGATTTTTAAGGTTCGATGCATTTTTAATTATTTATGATAAAATAACGCCAGTATCTCGATAATTTTTAGTAGGCTATGCCTGCAAATATATTTGAAATTGAAAGCAGAATAAGGTTAAGCGTCAGTTAGTTGACAGTTAGTTTTGTTGTCTGTTGAAACCTGAAACGTTTTTTTGCAATTATGAATGCACGAAATTTAGTTTCTTTTACCTGTTTTTTTTGTAAGTTTTATAAAAATGCCATTTATATTCTCCAATCAAGAGTTAGCGGATATTCATTTTGTGTATGGCTTTGTAAATGGAAACGCAGCAGAAGCAGCCAGAGAATACGCACGAAGATTTCCAAACAGACGACATCTAACTCGCTCAGTATTTGTAAGAGTGTATCGCCAAATAATTGAAAATGGTTTTGGAAATCTCCAAAGGGATCAAAACATAAATGTTCGTCAGCGCAGATTTACCCGTATGATTCTGCGTGAGTTTGATAGAGATCCGACCACAAGTGTTAGGAGAGTTTGGAGAGTTTCTGGTGCCTTGGGAAATTCAGCAAGCCATGTTCACCGTGTTCTTAGAAATGACCATAGACGTCCTTACCATTTGCAACCTGTCCAAGGACTACAGCCAGGGGACGGAGAACGAAGAATCACATTTTGTCAGTGGATTCTTGATAGAACTGATAATAATAGGGAGTTTTTAAGTAACGTTTTATGGACCGATGAGTCATGCTTCACTAGACGTGGAGTGGTAAATTTTCATAATCAACATATTTGGTCGCTTGAAAATCCGCATGCAGTTCGGGAAAGAAATTTTCAGCATGAATTTAGTGTGAACGTGTGGATTGGTATCTACCGTAATCGACTATGTGGACCCTACCTTTTGCCTGCAAGGTTAAATGCTGCGACCTTCTTGGAATTTTTAAAGGCTGATCATGCAAATATGTGGGATGATGTTATGTTAGATTTAAGAAGATTGGCCTGGTTCCAGCTTGATGGTTGTCCAGCTCATTATTCGAGAATAGTTAGAAACTGGCTAGATGAAAATTCTCCAGAAAGATGGATCGGCCGTGGAGGACCAGTCGCCTGGCCTCCACGATCCCCTGACCTAAATCCATTAGATTTCTTTGTGTGGGGATTTCTAAAAGAAAAAGTGTACCAGACTCCCGTAACCACAGGAGATATGCTAATAGACAGAATCAGGAATGCATGTGATGAAATAAGGCCTTATTTGAATAATGCTATACCACGTTCTACGATTCGTAGATGTGAATTGTGTATTGAAAAATTGGCTTTACATTTCGAGCAACTACTCTAGATTTTGTATGTTTGTCCTAACTATCCAATAGCATTTTAGTTGTAAATAATTAATTTAATTTGTTAAAAATAATATTGGAAAATTAAACAAATTAATATTCTGTTTTTTTGAGTTTATTTGGAGTTAGGAATTATTGCTGTTTTTAAAAACACAATCTAAACGATCATCTTAATTACTTGTCACGCCCAAATCGAAAATGTAAAAAAAATATTATTTTCCCATAAATAATTAAAAATGCATCGAACCTTAAAAATCGAAATGTCTCAAAAATGGCTAACTATAACGAAAATTCACAAGAGAGCTTTTTTATGTTGAAAAGTGAGAAGAAACATTTTTTTATTCAAAAAGAAAAAAATTGCACTAAGAAAAATTTGTCGGACATTTTAATACACTACAGGTACAGTAGAGAGCGCCCCGTAGCGGTTATTGTAAAACTATGCCCAGGGTTCGTTTTGTCGTACCAAAAAACCCTTGTATACCAATTTTTACTGTTATACATCAGATATTGTTCGAAATATTTAGAAAAAAACTATTTTAGAAAGTAAATTTATTTCGGAAGCCACGCATTTTTCGACCCATGTTTATATAGACTTTATGCATTAATTTTAAAAGTTCTATCGAATCTTAAAGTTATGCAACCATAAACTGAAACACGCTGTATATTGGAAAGAGCATGATGACAAGTATGGTAGCAAAATCTTATTCATCCAGTGTATATGCTTAGGAGTTCTGTAAGGCAATGGCCCAAAGTCAGCCTTGTATTTATACTCCGTAGTGTAAGACTGCAGACGTATTATCAACGTTCATATTGTGGGTTTGCCAGACAAATAAGGCAATAATTTTTTGGGTGCTAGGTCATAATCAGCTAGCTAACAATTGGGTATTTGATGAGGGGGCCAGAGGGGGAGTTTGCAATTTCTCATGATGTTTACGTCCATTGAGGGGCCGAGAAGTGAATCAGATGCTCGAAAATGTCACAACAATGCTTGACAGATTGCTGCCTCTTCCTGACAGTCAAACGTTGTTGATCAACATTTTCGTGCGTCACAAATCACTCTACCTTGCCTCAATGGGAGAAATGAACCTAGAGAAAATAAGAGGTCAATGAACTGATTTTAGAAGGGTCTTGCCAATGAACAATTTGTGCTTTATAGATAATTAAAAGGAATTAAGTGGAGTGCTGGAAATAAATGACTTTCAGTGGGCAGTCAAGGTTTAAAATAGAGTGGGAAGCACTCAATCCAAGAGAAGTACTGAGTGAACCTTTGGGTAACAGAGCAGCAAGCTTTTGGAATTGATAGTGTTTCTGTATCCTCTATTGAATGAAGGACAACCAGTAATATCAAGGTCTTGGGGTATTGTATGTACTCTCTTAGAGTTGGACCATCGGTCACTCCAACCTATTGAAGGAGACTCACTTCAGCAGTTTTCCGTATATTATTTATCCATAGAAGGCCAATGCTTTTTCACAATACAATGTCACAGACGAAGTGTTTGCCGTTGTTGAGTGAATCTATGTATCATAAGGATAATTATTTATTTTCAAAATGTTGGCAGTAAGCCGAGAATTTTGAAAATCGACAAATATTATTTACCCTTTCATCAGTAGTCATGTATCGAAGATGCAGCCAAACTTATCACCCCGCATTTGTTTAAGAACCTTGACGAGAAAAGGATACTCGGGCACTGGGGGAGTGTGCATGCGACACTGAAATTTTATTAATTCCCCATGTCTGTATGACCAATGAAACCACATATATTTGAAATTCTTCATTATTGTAGTAGGCGTTGACTACATCAAAAAACAATTTAAAATATGTATATGTGGTTTCATTGGCCGAACAAACATGGGAGATTATATACACGAAAGGTACAGGAAGAGTTACATTGGAATTTTATTTTTGCGACGTGTTTGGATTCTGAAGTGGGAGCTGGAAGAAAGATAGTCAATAACGAAAAAAGTGAGTATTTTCAAGCAACTGATACTCCTACTTTGTCATTTGCCGGTTTGTCGAACAGTGAAAATTTCTAAAAAAAAAATGTCAATTGCGAGATTTAAAAATGCACTGTTTGAGTTTCGTGAACTGCCCCCCTGCTCTCAGAATTCTGGTTCTAGTAGCCCTTTTTGTCAGACAGTATGCTGTGACAATACTCAATGGATGGACTGTTCTCTTAGGCAATAAGTATCGTGAGATGGAAGGACTCACAAGTACCAAATAGCGATCCAATACTGATCCCTCCTCGGCACGTACCTTAAGTATACTAAGTGACATATAAATCCGAACACCCAGTTTAAATGGTTTTATTTTAATAAAAGTTGGTGAATGTATTTATCTTACTGTAAATAACAAGTGAACAAATTTTCAGCCTTATCAGTTGGACATTCCGGTTTCTATACTGCTTTTTTTTAAATTCACTAACGCTCTAAAAATGAATATTTCAGCCGCAGTAAAGAATCAACGTTGGCGGATTTTGGTTCTTGACATCCTTTACGATTGGTTACGATGCCTAGAGTACGGAGACCTGTACGATTTCGTCAACTTAGTGAGTTTGATAGGGGCCGTATAGTGGGACTTCGGGAAGCTGGACTTTCTTTTCGGGCAATTGCAGTTAGAGTGCAAAGAAGTGTAGACACTGTGGTTAGGTGTTGTCAGGCATGGCTTCGAGAAGGCCGTACGCAAAGAGTAAGGGGCACTGGACGCCGCCGTAGAACAACAGACCGTGAAGATCGCCGCCTAATATTATTGGCCTTAAGGGACCGTTTCTCCACTACCAGGTCCATTGCAAATGAATGGTTTGCAGAACACGGAAGACCTATTGGCATGCGAAGTGTTTACCGACGAATGAGAAGTTTTGGCTTGTTTTCATACCGGCCACACTGGGTCCTCCCTTTAACTTGAGAATACCGACGTAATCGCCTTGAATGGTGCAGACAACGGTCACTCTGGGATCAGGAATGGAACAGTATGGTCTTTAGTGACGAGTCTCGATTTTGTTTAGGCATGCACGATGGTTGTGCCAGGGTTAGAAGGCGACGTGTTGAAAGGAGGAATCCACAGTTTTTTGTTGAAAGACATGTTCATCACACTGTTGGAGTTATGGTTTGGGGTGCTATAGCTTATGGTTCCAGGTCACCTTTAATCTTTATCAGAGGTAACATGAACGCGCAGCGTTATATCCACGAAGTTCTAGAACCCCATATTTTACCCTATCTTGAAATCCTGGCAGATCCAACTTTCCAACAAGATAATGCCCGACCACAAGTTGCAAGAGTCGCAATAGACTTCTTTCAACATAATGATGTCACATTGTTACCATGGCCACCAAAATCTCCCGACTTATTCCCAATTGAACACGTGTGGGATATGAGGGGTGGGAGATTGCTCAATTTGCAACGTCCTCCTCAGACTGTAGAAGCACTTCGAGAGGAGTTGGTGGTTGCCTGGAATGAGATACCACAGGAGGACATTGACCACCTGATCAGAAGCATGCCTAGGCGCGTTGGAGAATGCGTAGCACATCAGGGTGCATCCACACATTATTAAAGGTCAAAGGGCTTTAAAGCAGTGCAATCATTTTGAAATTTTTGTCATTAACCTATTATGCTTCATTAAGTACTTATACAAAATTTTATTAAAATAAAACCATTTAAACTGGGTGTTCGGATTTATATGCCACTTAGTATATTCAAATTACTTGTTTTTGTTGCTTTTTTGCGATGATATTTTTCCTCTCGAATATAGGCGTGGGAGGGCAGAATATAAATTGGAAGAACCTCATTCTGAAAGTCTTCCTCGCAACAGGTGCGACATAGTTCGTTCTACCACCTGATGGGCAAACGCAACAACCCTATTCGCCTGGAAATACTTTCCGCCTCAGCAAACTAAACCAATCTTATTCCGCCTGAAGGTGTGTATCAAATTTTGTATCAGCTATTGTACACAGCTTTCTGCCCTTGTCTATTTTCTTTGCGGCGCCTTCGCTTATTAGATTTTCCGTAAGACATTCGAGCAGAGAGATTGCGCTCTGTCTAATATTACAGAAGACAACGAGGAAAAACCTATTCCTAAGAGAAGTAATTCAATTACGAAATTTTGGAATAGTAAGATGCAACTACACACACAAATATTTTGATTGATAAGCACAGGTGATCTTGGGAATATGACATGGAATCAAGATTCCGGAATAAACAATTGTAGGACGCCTTTATGGCCTCCTTGATTTTCATGGTTTTCTACTGATCCGCTTTATTTTGAGGTTATGTTACAAATATCTATTTGCGTTAAATTTATCATGCTTTTGATGTGCTATATAGCTTTAAATTTCCTACAATTCAAGGAGACATAGGCTGACAAAAGGAGAGCGCTGACGCTGAAACGGAGTAGTGGAGATTTAGAAATACCCCAAACTTTCTGAAGGAGAGAGGAGAACAGGCTATGAAAATCAAGGAGGCCATAAGGGCGTCCTACAAATCTTGGAACGACTGACGGTACGGCCCTAAGATCAGATGTTCATTGACTTTTCGCTCATCTCGGTGGCATGCTTCAAAATGACAGTATTTTATTTAGCTGACTCCTAGACAGCAGTTCATTTGTTTTGCGACGATAAGCAACCCATTGATAGTCCAGTGGTGAGTGCCTCCGCTTTTTTGGTACGTGTTTTTGATATTAATTTTTGGCAACTCTTAACGAAATATGTTTCTGATTGTGATCGGACAAATGTCCTCAATGCTGTATGAAGGAATATTTTGGTTTGCTTATACATATGTACGTATATAAAGGGTGTCCCAAAATTAACGCAAGATTTGAATTAAATAGAAAATGCCATTTTTAGTCTTTTAATAGTTATATTTTTATTGACTCATAAAGTACATAGGATAGGGTTATGTATGGAATAACACATCGGACAAATGGCCTCCACGGCTTTGCATGCACATGCGCACTCTTTTGTCGAAATTTTCCATGACCCTTCTGCATAAATGTGGCTGAATTTCGTTGATGCAGCGTTGAATCTCCTCCTTTAATGCACGGGTGGTTGTGGGCTTGTTGACATAGACTTGTGATTTCAAATAACCCCATAAAAAGAAGTCTAATGGTGTTAAATCACACGATCTAGGAGGCCAATTTTGATCACCGAAACGAGAGAGTACACGACCGGGAAATGTCTCATGCAGTAATTGAATTGTTTCACGGGCTGTATGACATGTGGCACCGTCTTGTTGAAACCACATATTGGGTACATCAATATCATTCAATTTTGGCAGAAAGAACTGTGTAATCATGTCGCGATATCGAGCACCAGTAACAGTCACTGCTTGACCAGCATCATTTTCAAAAAAATATGGCCCAATTATGCCTCCAGCCCAAAATCCACACCAGACAGTAACGCGTTGTGGGTGCATTTCTTTTTCGACAATCACACGTGGGTTCTCCGAACCCCAAATGCGGCAATTTTGGCGATTGACAAAGCCATCAAGATGAAATGTGCTTCATCGCTTAGGATGATTTTGCTTGAAAAATCAGGGTCCATTTGTTGATGTTCAATAATCCATTCAACAAACTCTCTTCTCTCTGCATGGTCATTAAGCTTCAATTGTTGTGTTAATTGAAGTTTGTAAGCATGAAGACACAGATCTTTGGTGAGTATACGCTGTAGAGAGGTTCTTGACATTTGCAATTCTTGTCCACGACGTCGAATTGAGGTTCCTGGATTGTCCGCAACACTCTCACGCACTGCTTCGATATTCACATTTGAACGGCTTGTTTCTGGACGACCAGTGTGTTTGGCGTCTCCAACGGATCCAGTCTCCATGAATTTTTCAATTAATCTCTTCACAGTTGACGAAGTTAAAACACTATTCCGGCCATATTTTGTATGAAATTTTCGAACTGCAGCCGCCAAGCTTTCACTATTTTTGAAATATTCTTTAATAATGAAGACACGTTGTTCTATCGTGTAACGCTCCATTTTTCATAACCCTATACTGTTAGCTGTCAAATTGCTTTTTTTCAGGGTTGCCAACACTTCACTGCACAAATGGCGGCAAATTCAAATCTTGCGTTAATTTTGGGACACCCTTTATAAGTAAAAGCAAAGTACGCTAGTTCAGTTGGATGTCATGTCAAGGTTATAAACAGACAAACATGTAACTGCTAATCAGCTGTATACGTCATTGGACGCCAACATTTGATGAAATCATGAGAAATAGGTTACCTTTCTATCAAATCCGTCTTTTTCCATCAACATTTCACAGTTTAACTACGAATCAACCAAGCTACACCTAGCGGGAGCAAAAACGGACATTGCTGCGATTGGTTGAGAGTAGTAGTAGATGATTTATTTTGTAGGTGATTGTTATGGACGAGGATTTGCTGATGCCCAAATAGATATAGCTTTATATTACAAGTATAGCGGGTTACTTGGTGGTTACGTTCAGTTGCCTCAGCTGCAGAAAGTCAACTACTCGTAGTATGTATACAGGGTGACGCATCGAAAACGAAACAGACGCATTTACTGGCAGCTCAGTTCTTTTTTTGGAAAAACGCTCAGGTCTGTTGATTTTGTTTTCGAGGGGGACACAAGTTTGGCAAAAAATCACGTTAGCACGTGCAGCCCCCTAAGCGGGGGTAACACCACCCCCAAAATCTTAAATGGAACGGAGGGTCGAGTGATACCTTATTTTAAAGGTCTTTCAATTCCCTTTATAATGATGTAAAATTAATGTACTTCAGTTCAGTAGTTTTGAAGATTTATTGATTTAAAGCCTAAATAAAACTAATACATCATCATTAGTGGAGATCAATACATTTGGCAGCAAAGTAATTTAAAAATGAAGAATGAACTGACCCGTTAAGCAAATAAATGTCGAAAATGGCCACCATGACTCTCCATGCAATAATAAAGATTTTGCTCAAAACGTTGCCGCACATTTTGCAATATTTGAGGAGTAATTTGAAGGCACTAATTCACAATTCTTTGTCGCAGGTCTTCTAATGATGTTGGCTGAGTAGATTTTGCCTCCCACATAATGTAATTCCAAATACATTTCACCGGTCAAATTTCCAGGTAAGAAAAAAGGACCGACTAAATGGTCTCCAAAAATACCAGCCCAAACATTTAATCTTTGTGGCTGCTGTGTATGGACCTCATGATAAATTCTGGGATTAGAATCGGACCAATATCGGCAGTTATGACGATTTACTACGCCATTTAAGAAAAAGGAACATTCGTCGGAAAAGCAAGTATTGAATAGAAAATGTTCATCGTTCATGATTCGTACATTCATATCTTCACAAAATTGTAATCGCCGATCAAAATCGTCTTCAATAAGTTCTTGTACCAGGTGAATTTTATACGGATGAAAACTATGGGCCTTTAGAATGCGTTGGACAGTACGTCGACTAACACCACACACAGTCTCCAATTTAAGGGTACTTAACGTAGGATCTACATAAACTTGCCCTAAAACCCCCACATCTATTGCTTCGTTCCTTATGGGATTTTCAATGTTGCGCTTTTTATTGGCGACTGACCCAGTTTCCCAAAATTTAGCTACAAGTTCTAGAACATATTTTCAATGCACATTACTGTTCTCATGTCGCTCATTAAATATTTCTGCTGTTCTATTAGCGCACCGATTATTTCCGAAAAATATTTCGATAATTTAACTTTAACTGCTGTGGAATATACTATGGTTAATTTATGTAATAAAGCGTTACAAGTTATTTTAGCAACAAAGTTTGGTCAAATCAATCGCAGACTATGTACTAAGTCCCTATTTAAAATAAGTACGAGATATTTCCTTATCTTTCTTTAAGAAATAACTTTTTGCCACAAAAAAACGCTCCAATAGCTATTTTCAACAACAAAATGATAAACAAACCATGGGCGTAGTGAAGAAAGAATTTGCCTATTAAGTGAATTCATTTAGTCAAATTTGCTTCAGAAAGTAGTACAATCGAACCTGATGTACCTATTAAAGTCTACTTCAAGCTTTAAATCGATAAATCTTCAAAACTGCTAAGCTGAAGCTCATGTATTTTACATCATTATAAAGGGTATTGAAAGACCTTTAAAATAAGGTATCACTCGACCCCCCATTCCATTTAAGATTTTGGGGGTGGTGTCACCCCCGCTTAGGGGGCTGCACGTGCTAACGTGATTTTTTGCCAAACTTGTGTCTCCCTCAAAAACAAAATCGACGGGTCTGAGCGTTTTTCAAAAAAAAACTGAGCTGCCAGTAAATGCGTCTGTTTCGATTTCGATGCGCCACCCTGTATATTGATATATAGTAAACTAGTTGACAAATATTGCTCGCTAAAGGCCGAATCTGCTGGTAACCAGCGCAGCTTTACGTCTTTTACTTTATTTGAAAAGATACGGCGTTAGCACGGGCGTGCGATGTGTTTTGCTGCTCTCTTCCTGTTCGGTTCCCGAGTATAATGCCAACAACTTATGACATTCTTCGGAATTATAGCGACTTGTATTAATACATCATATACACATATTTAGGGAGGTCATTCAGTGTAACAGAGACCGGCCATAATGGAAAATTTACGACATCAAATAACGCTAGAGTGTGGGCTTTGTGAGGGCTATTAAATTACGTTTGCCATAAAAACGCAATATAATGCTATTATTGCGTTTGCCGTGGTATATTACCGCTAAACATCTAGAACAGTGGTAAAAGTGCCTGCCACTTCATAGTATTTTATTCTGGAGTATAGTCAAACAGGTGTAACCTCAAATACAGTATGCAATAATTGAGATATTTGAGCATGAGATTAATAATTTTTATAGTATTTTCTCCCAAATACGACTGTAGTTCCGCAAGTTCAAAAACGGATTATTAAAAAAACAAACGTTCTACTAGTGTATCTACAAAATTGCAAGAATGTTTTTGAGGCGATATACCTTTAGTCCTAGTTTTCTCGTTATTTAAAGCTTATCAAATGTGGAATATATTTCATCTTCATCTTTGGACTTTTTTTAGAGATGCTTTTGTTGTAGCTGCATTGACCAATAATATTGCGACTAATCTTTGCCTAAGCATTCCTATCTGAGTTTCAATTGTTATGATCCAGAAATATGGCTTCCAAAGAGTTTCAGTCACACTGAACGGTGAGAGGCAAAATCCGGCAGTACCGACGGGTGTAGCTGTTCCCCTGGCCACGCTCCGCTGCGCCACTCATTCTTGGATCAGCAGCCGTCCAATATGGAGCATCTGCTACTGTCATGCAATTATTTCATCTCATACCTTAAAGAAATGGCGTGCTGTCAGTTCGCTTCAAGAGGACATGCACCTTTTTTTGTCGTCTTAAAGTCCCGCTACTGGATTTCGAAAGATAAATAAAAATAAAAGAAGGACGATAATCCAGCAAGATTTACCGTAGAAATAATTCTGCATATTGTCGTTCTCTTGACGTATATAAATGCATAGCATTGCGTAGGATCTTTGAAACATTTTTCTTTCCCGAGGCGTAGAGAGAACTGGGTATAAAGCAAAATGCCCAACAGATTTGCACGAAGATGTCTATTTAGATTGAAGGCGTGGGTAATAAATAAAGCGTATGGAGGTTAAATGGTTGCTCATTCCACTTCTAATGTCATAGCCGTAGGTAGTAGTGACTTCGTAGATTTTTTTAACATTTTCTATGATGGATCTCAGAAAGGTGGTGGCTGTTACAAGCCAGTCTAAGAGCCGTATTGCTGTATACAGGGTTATCCAAATTAAGTGTCCACCATTAGTAACTTTGTTATTAGTGAAAATACAAAGTTGTTTGAATTAGCAAACTAGTAGCATTTTTAACGCTGGTAAAAATGAGAAATAAAAAAAAACAATTGAGAGTCGTTATTTTGATTTTTTTCAGTAAAATAACATTTTTTTAAATGGAAATCCCTGTATATTATATTTTTTTCTGTTAAAGCATCAAATTTTAAACAAAAAAGTTCATAATGACTTTTCCGCTAAAGTCAAAAATAAAGTCAAAATAACGATAAATATTTTTAATTATTTGCAGTATTATAATATTAAGACGGCTATGAAAACAACATGGCGTTCGCGATTTGACAGCATTAAGATAAGCGACAAATTGTTAAACTGGACATACTCGCAACTAGAAGGCTTTGGAAAACAATGATAAAATCAAATAATGTCAAACATTAGTGTAAATACTTGTTTATAAGCTTTATTGTGTCATTAATTTAAAGAAAAATGTTCTCCCATGAAGAAAAGTGTGATATGTTAGAATGCTATTTAGTGTGCAGAAAATCCTCCTTGAGAGCAAGTGAATTATATCCTGCTCGCATTCAACCGTATGAACGATATTTTCTGAGACTTGATCGAAAATTTAGGGGCAACGAAAATGTTTTTGCTAAAACAAGGGCAAAAAAAGAATTCATAATAAGCGAGGCCACGGAAATTGCAGTTATTGGATATTTTGAAGCTTATCGTGAGAATTCAATAGCAGATATTCTCAAGGACTCTAATTTCAGTTATGGTACTGTTCAAAGGATTTTAAAAAAATACAAATTTATTCCGTATAAGTACCGACCAGTTCAAACGCTTTTGGCAGGGGATCCAGAGAGAAGACTTGTTTTTTGCCATTGGTATCTTAGCTTTTGTCGCCAAAATGTAAATAACTTTCGTTACCTTTTATGGACAGATGAATCAAATTTTTCAAATTCTGGAATGTTTAATAGAAAAAACCACCATTATTGGTCAAGAGAAAATCTTTTGTTAGTACATCCAAGAGGCCCACAAGTCCGTTTCAGTTTCAACGTTTGGTGCGGTATAATTGGTTCAAAAATTGTTGGCCCGTTCTTTTATGAGGGAACCCTAACTGGTGAAAGATATGAATTGGATCTTATAAGTAGACATCATCTGCATTTTCAGCAAGATGGCGCACCTGCCCACAACTCCAGAGGTACTTATCATTTTCTAAGTACTACTTTTAATGATCAGTGGATAGGAACAAATGGCCCAATACAGTGGCCTCCCAGATCACCAGATCTAAACCCACTTGATTACTTCTTGTGGGGTTACTTAAAGAACCAAATTTACAAGCGAAGGTACGATAACCTTGACGCGTTAAAGACTGCAGTTAGGGAAAAGATAACCCAGATAGATGGTAGGACCATACTTAAGACAGTTCGAGCAGTTGAAAAACGTGCCCAAAAATGTATTGAAGAACAAGGTGGTGTTTTCGAGCATCTTCTTTAAAAAAAATTGTTATTGTATTTTGTAAGATTATAAGTTGATGTTGAAAATAAAGTTTGTCGATACAATTTAATTGTTTCAGATTGGAGGCCATAACTTCAACAATTTGTAACCTAGGAGAAAAGTTATTGTAAGCTTTTTGTTTAAAATTTGATGCTTTAACAGAAAATATATAATCTACAGGGGTTTCCATTTAAAAAAATGTTATTTTACTGAAAAAAATCAAAATAACGACTCTCAATTGTTTTTTTTATTTCTCATTTTTACCAGCGTTAAAAATGCTACTAGTTTGCTAATTCAAACAACTTTGTATTTTCACTAATAACAAAGTTACTAATGGTGGACACTTAATTTGGATAACCCTGTATATCTTAACAACTTCCTAGCCTGCCACGTTCAGTCCTGTTCCATGGTTATCACAAACCACATGAAATTTGCTATCACAAGCAAATGAGAAGAGATTGTTGACCATACCTTGTTGCTACGTTGGCCCAAACGCTTTCAGTGTTGTTATTTGTGCAACGGAGTTCAGAATTGAGTCATTATCCCAAACATCTTTATTCATCCTTGGTGTGGGGCTGCCTATCACAAGCTGGGTCCATGTTGCTATCCCAGGCAACCGAGTCCCATGTTACAACGTTATCCCAAATTTTTTCGTTCATGCTTGGTGTGGAACTCACTATTCCGAGCCAGGTCCACGTTGCTATCCCAAGCGACCGAGTCTAATGCTTCCACGTTATCCCAAACCTCTTCGTTCGTCCTTGGTGTGGAGCTCACTATCCCAAGCCAGGTCCACGTTGCTACCCCAAGCAACCGAGTACAATGCTTCCACGTTATCCCAAACGTCTTCGTTCGTCCTTGGTGTGGAGGTGACTATCCCAAGCCAGGTCCACGTTGCTACCCCAAGCAACCGAGTCTAATGCTTCCACGTTATCCCAAACGTCTTCGTTCGTCCTTGGTGTGGAGCTTACTATTCCAAGCCAGGTCCACGTTGCTATCCTAAGCAACCGAGTCCAATGTTTCAGCGTTAACCCAAACGTCTTTGTTCGTCCTGGGTATGACGTTGGCTATAACAAGCTAGGTCCAGGTTGCTATCCCAAGCAACAGTGTCAGCACGTTATCCCAAACGTCATGCATTTGCAGCGTCGGTGAGGCATCCAAACTAATATTCATTTAACTTGCACCTAAAACAGATCGGTTAGTTGACAGTTACCTGATGGTGACGCCCGGCACGCCACTTTTTAATTTTGGTCGGCGAAGAAAGCGGATCCTGGACACTGCACTGCACGTAAACGACGCACGCCGATTAACGTCTTGACGGTGGGGCACGGGAACAAGGAATGAAGGTTTATAGGCGGCCAGAGGGGAGAAAGGTAGGGGGAAGGGGCGCGGTGCCGCTTTCCTTCTCTGCGTGCGCGCTTTGAAATCGTGGCGGTTGGGTACCACTACGAGGGTACTACGATATGTATTCTAAATATTTAATTCGACGAGGACTTCACATGATTAAGATCGAACATCACTTACAGGTAAGTTCGTTTGATCATGTAATTGTCAGTCGTTCCTACAATTGTACGACGCCTCTGTGGCGAGAGATATACTTCTAGGCTTCCACTGTTCCGTGTCAGCGTTCTCCTATTGATAGGCTTACGTTTCCTTTTTGAATCTTGAGACATTTCAAGCTGATAAAGCAGATGACAAAAATCAAGTTTTATCAGTCTGAAATTTCTTGGAATTCAAAGAGAAAATATAACCTCAAAATAGGGAGATGTCACGAAACAGCAGAAATACCCCTGCCGTTATGAAATCATTCTCAATTTTGAAATATCCATTTCGTGTTTGGAAATAGTTGAAATATTACTCTAATATCACTCTGAGTCTGGTCCCCATCCAGTCCAGAAATACCGTGTCCGCTGTACGAATGAGCTATATTCTACCTGTATATTGAAATACCGTTCTGTCCTGTTGTTCCTTTTCATATTTAATATGGTGTGCGGACATTGAATATGGAAGTCGCAATTCAACACGTACCTTCCAACGGAAATAGTAAAACTATTTTTGGTATTTGGACTATGTCAGTCCTAGCATTCTATTATATATTATCCTGAAGAGATTTATTATTTCCACAGGAAAAGGTAAATATCGAATAATCGTCAATCGTAGATAAATGTCTTATTACGGAATATTGGACAGATTTCGAATTATCGACGTTTTCGAAAGCTATTTATAGGAAACAGCGAAAAATAGTTTATAAAAAGGATCATACTTAAGGCACTCAACTGATACTCTTGAAAAAGCTACTAAAATAGTAATAGATTTAGAAGCGGATCTAATAGATCGATTCATTTTCTTTTCAGTTTTAAATCATCGGTTGATTTTTTAATATTGAAAAAGAGCTTTGATACATCTTTGACCCACCAACGTATTTACTGTCGCAAACCTAAGAATTTTAATCTTGGTATTTTCTGAGAACCTGATCTCAATGTGCTATCTCCACTGAAAAATCCTTTATTTGGCAAAATGCAGAGATTCGCTCATCTGTTAGTAAGGCTTCTTTACGATACATCTTCCACCAACCTTTTCGTTTATTGGTTCTATAGCATCATCTTTACGACTCATATACTCATCTTCTGGGTTCTAGATTCGTCCCCAAATTGCCACAAAGCTCTCACCGCTTGATCTCCTCCACAAATCTGTGAATGTTCACCTGTTACTCAGATAAAGTATGTTCTATGTGGAAGTTACTTATTGATGGCATGCAATATGAAACGAATGGCTTACCGAAAACATCCAAGCAGCTCTTCTGACTCTTGAGGACGGGCGTGTTGATTTGGCAAAGGTAACACCCCCTGTCTGACTCCTTGACAGGCCGTATTCTCAACCTCCACGTTTCAAGGTCATCGTGCGTCACGCCGATCCTGTTGTTGTGCGTCACCACCCGCGTGTGCAAACTCAAGATGGTTTGGTCTTCGGCACGCACCCAGGCCACCTGAAAACATTAATGACAAATTTGTTCAATACATCTCCCAAAATTACAGCATAGAATATAATTATCAATAAGTATTTTTTTATCCATAGAAGAACAATGTTTGTAGATGAATCAGTCGTATGTTGGAATGCAAGTTTCCAAAAAAAAAAACGCAGAAAGCACCAAGGATACAAAGAAAATATACTAAGTGACATATAAATCCGAACACCCAGTTTAAATGGTTTTATTTTAATAAAAGTTGGTGAATGTATTTATCTTACTGTAAATAACAAGTGAAAAAATTTTTAGCCTTATCAGTTGGACATTCCGGTTTTTATACTGATTTTTTTTAATTCACTAACGCTCTAAAAATGAATATTTCAGCTGCAGTAAGGAATCAACGTTGGCGGATTTTGGTTCTTGACATCCTTTACGATCGATTACGATGCCTAGAGTACGGAGACCTGTGCGATTTTGTCAACGTAGTGAGTTTGATAGGTGCCGTATAGTGGGACTTCGGGAAGCTGGACTTTCTTTTCGGGCAATTGCAGTTAGAGTGCAAAGAAGTGTAGACACTGTGGTTAGGTGTTGTCAGACATGGCTTCGAGAAGGCCGTACGCAAAGAGCAAGGGACACTGGACGCCGCCGTAGAACAACAAACCGTGAAGATCGCCGCCTAAGATTATTGGCCTTAAGGGACCGTTTCTCCACTACCAGGTCCATTGCAAATAATTGGCATGCGAAGTGTTTACCGACGAATGAGAAGTTTTGGCTTGTTTTCATACCGGCCACACTGGGTCCTCCCTTTAACTCGAGAACACCGACGTAATCGCCTTGAGTGGTGCAGACAACGGTCACTCTGGGATCAGGAATGGAACAGTATTGTCTTTAGTGACGAGTCTCGATTTTGTTTAGGCATGCACGATGGTCGTGCCAGGGTTAGAAGGCGACGTGGTGAAAGGAGGCATCCACAGTTCATCACACTGTTGGAGTTATGGTTTGGGGTGCTATAGCTTACGGTTCCAGGTCACCTTTAATCTTCATCAGAGGTAACATGAACGCGCAGCGTTATATCCACGAAGTTCTAGAGCCCCATCTTTTATCCTATGTTGACACCCTGGCAGATCCAACTTTCCAACAAGATAATGCCCGACCACATGTTGCAAGAGTCAAAATAAAATACGGTGAAATTTTTATTGGCACAAAAGGGAACACATACTAGAACGGTTAAGTACTTTCCAACTTTTACAATTTTTCTATTTAATTTATTATTATGTATCTATAAAGGAGGCAGTAGTCAACCAAGTTGTTCGATACAATCCCCGGACTGAAATACACTGTGTAGTTAAATATGAATACAGGGTGTTTGAAAAGCTCCGGAAGCCCACGATAATTTGTGAGCAATAGTGGTAAGAAAAAACCCTCGCGATTGACTTGGAGTTTTCCCCAGATATCCATTGGTGACCTTGGATTTACAGGTCGAGTTCAGTCTTTCAGGTGTAACCCTTGTTTTTGACGTTCAAATATGGTCCTGACCATTGTTAAATTCTAACCTTAAGAGGTACGGTGGTATAACTTGAAAACCAGTGGTCGTACAGTCAAACTCCACAGAGATTATCTCCATGATGTTTTATCAGACATTCAATGATGACCTTGCATCTGACCTTGGTAATGGATTCCAAGGTCATTTGAATGACAAGTCGATTTTTGTAGCCAGGAAATAGTCGTGAAAGAATAGTGACGTCAGTTTATCTCGGGACTGCACGGTTTTCTCAATTATCAGGAAGCCAAGGTAGACTTGTGTTTGTCAAGTTCAAGGTCAAGTTACAAAAATGGTCTATAGCATATTCGAACATAAAATTTTTAACTTTCATCATGTCCACGCCAAAAGTATAGGGCCGCATCAAAACAGGGTTGACCTTCAAATGACCCCGAAGACCACGATCAAGGTCAGATCCAAGGTCACCATTGCATATCGAAGGAAAAATAATGTCATGGTATAATATAGTTACAAGTTATGTCACCGTACCTGGGTTTGTCCTTGACCATGACCTCCTAAGGTCAGAATTTAGGAAGACAGTCAAGACAGTATTTGAACGTTAAATTTTCTGGAGGTTTCATTAAAAATATCGCACTTGGTATAATACTAGGCAGTGTAAACATCACAAACGCAGTGAAAACATAATGGTTTCGATTTTTTTACAGAACGTGTATGATGAGGTAGTACTCGTAATGTGTATACAATTAAACAGAAAATCACACTGCAGGAAAATGACTTAAAATGGTGCAGTCGAATAAAGGGGAATATAGAAATTGCTGTATCCAAGATTCTTTCTTTACAATTACATTTTTTCAATAATTTGATGTTTATTGATCGCGTCCACTCCGCTTTCGAATTTTGCTAGCTCTATCTTACTTTCATTTAGTATTAAATCGTTAGCAGCAGAGTACTTAGCTATGTAGCGAAGACCAGAGTTCATATTAGCTGTAACCAAATCCCTCTTACTGAATAAGTCGTAGATCTAAGTATCATCCGTGTATTGATGCTCCTTACAGAGTTCAAGATGTTCATTCAAATCTGCAGTATACAGAGTAAACAGTAACCGTCCAAGAATGCTGCTCTCAGGGACGTCTCTAAAATTAGCTTACAGTTGAGAAATATTTCTATCCACAGCTGTAAGTAAGAGATTTTTGGTTAATTTGTTGAGCAACTACTTAAAATACTTTTTTGGGGACTTTCTTCCAGAAACCAATTTTTGTTGCTGCAACCTGAACAAGTTGTGAAGCAGGAAAAACTACAGTACAATCACAAGCAAAGCTTTTATACACAACGATTATTCCATGGGACGTTCTGATAGCGTAAGCTGTTGCTGCCTCCAGTATTCCGTTTTTTTTAATTTCACAGTCGAGCTCTTACTTCCTGTACTTCTATTTATTTTTTGCCCCGAATAAGCCACATTTAATCCGTTTGTTTGAAACACTTTTCTACTCTATATTCATCAGTTTCTCGACTCCGCGAAGTTCTTATTTCCATGTCAATGCATAAATTTGACCGAAGATATACTAACATCAAAAATAAAATCAGATATACATTATTTATGAGCCAGAGATAGACTTCCTTGTAGTCTTATGTTTCATGTAAAGCCCATAGGTTTGCAGAGGAAGATACGAGAAAACAAATAGGAATGCGAAAAAATCGAATGGGGAATTGAGAGGCATATGTGCTTTCTGTGTCAGTAGGCGAGGAAGCATTACAATCATAGGAGGCCTCACATGCTCGTAACTGCTTTTCTCGTTTTGTGGCCGTCTTTCTGATTCATCTGTATTATACTGTTTCTACCAGCAAATAAAACCACATATTTTAAAGCAAATATTTTCTCATTGTATTAGCTGCAATTGCTTACCAAAAATATTCGCCAAGAGCATTGTGACTTTGGTTTGCTCTAAGACATATTTCTTAGAACTGGAATTTCTTTCTTACCGGTAAGAGTTCTACTACTTTGAAACAATGAAATTCGTCCTCCATGTTTGTCAGGCTGATTCACACCACATATACAGGGTGTTTAAGTTTATTGTTGCATAACTTTAAGATTCGATAGAACTTTAAAAATGAATGCATAAAGTCTATATAAACATGGGTCGAAAAATGCGTATCTTCCGAAATACAGGGTGTTTAAATTTACTTTCTAAAATAGTTTTTTTTAAATATTTCAAACAATATTTGATGTATAACAGTGAAAATTGGTATACAAGGGTTTTTTGGTACGACAAAACGAACCATGGGCATAGTTTTACTGTAGCCGCTAGAGGGCGCTCTCTACTGTACCTGTAGTGTATTAAAATGACCAAAAATTTTTTCTTAGTGCAATTTTTTGCTTTTTGAATTGAAAAAACTGATTCTTCGCACTTTTCAACATAAAAAAGCTTTCTTGTGAATTTTCGTTATAGTTAGCCGTTTTTGAGATAGATCGATTTTTAAGGTTCGATGCATTTTTAATTATTTATGATAAAATAACGTTAAAAATTCAGTATCTCGATAATTTTTAGAAGTAGGCTGTGCCTGCAAATATTTTTGAAATTGAAAGCAGAATAAGGTTAAACGTCAATTAGTTGACAGTTAGTTTTGTTGTCTGTTGAAACCTGGAACGTTTTTTTGCAATTGTGAAGGCACGAAATTTAGTTTCTTTTACCTGTTTTTTTTGTAAGTTTTATAAAAATGCCATTTTTAGTCTCCAATCAAGAGTTAGCGGATGTTCATTTTGTGTATGGCTTTGTAAATGGAAACGCAACAGAAGCAGCCAGAGAATACGCACGAAGATTTCCAAACAGGCGACATCCAACTCGCTCAGTATTTGTAAGAGTACATCGCCAAATAATTGGAAATGGTTTTGGAAATCTCCAAAGGGATCAAAACATAAATGTTCGTCAGCGCAGATTTACCCGTATGATTATGCGTGATTTTGATAGAGATCCGACCACAAGTTAGTGTTAGGAGAGTTTCTGGTGCCTTGGGAATTTCAGCAAGCCATGTTCACGGTGTTCTTAGAAATGACCATAGACGTCCTTACCATTTGCAACCTGTGCAAGGACTACAGCCAGGGCACGGAGAACGAAGAATCACATTTTGTCAGTGGATTCTTGATAGAACTGTTAATAATAGGGAGTTTTTAAGTAACGTTTTATGGACCGATGAGTCATGCTTCACTAGACGTGGAGTGGTAAATTTTCATAGTCAACATATTTGGTCGCATGAAAATCCGCATGCAGTTCGGGAAAGAAATTTTCAGCATGAATTTAGTGTGAACGTGTGGATTGGTATCTACCGTAATCGACTATTTGGACCCTACCTTTTGCCTGCAAGGTTAAATGCTGCGACCCTCTTGGAATTTTTAAAGGCTGAACATGCAAATATGTGGGATGATGTTATGTTAGATTTAAGAAGATTGGCCTGGTTCCAGCTTGATGGTTGTCCGGCTCATTATTCGAGAATAGTTAGAAACTGGCTGGACGAAAATTATCCAGAAAGATGGATCGGCCGTGGAGGACCAGTCGCCTGGCCTCCACGATCCCCTGACCTAAATCCATTAGATTTCTTTGTGTGGGGATTTCTAAATGAAAAAGTGTACCAGACTCCCGTAACCACAAGAGATATGCTAATAGACAGAATCAGGAATGCATGTGATGAAATAAGGCCTTATTTGAATAATGCTATACCACGTTCGATCATTCGTAGATGTGAATTGTGTATTGAACAATTGGGTTTACATTTCGAGCAACTAGTTTAGATTTTGTATGTTTGTCCTAACTATCCAATAGCATTTTAGTTGTAAATAATTAATTTAATTTGTTAAAAATAATATTGAAAAATTAAACAAATTAATATTCTGTTTTTTTTGTGTTTATTTGGAGTTAGGAATTATTGCTGTGTTTAAAAACACAATTTAAACGATCATCTTAATTACTTGTAATACCCAAATCGAAAATTTTAAAGAAAATATTATTTTCCCATAAATAATTAAAAATCGAAATATCTCAAAAACGGCTAACTATAACGAAAACTCACAGGAGAGCTTTTTTATGCAGAAAAGTGCGAAGAATCAGCTTTTTTATCCAAAAAGCAAAAGATTGGACTAAGAAAAATTTTTGGGTCATTTTGATACACTACAGGTACAGTAGAGAGCGCCCTCTAGCGGCTACAGTAAAACTATGTCCATGGTTCGTTTTGTCGTACCAAAAAACCCTTGTATACCAATTTTCACTGTTATACATCATATATTGTTCGAAATATTTTAAAAAACTATTTTAAAAAGTAAATTTTAACACCCTGTATTACGGAAGCCACGCATTTTTCGACCCATGTTTATATAGACTTTACGCATTAATTTTAAAAGTTCTATCGAATCTTAGAGTTATGCAACAATAAACTGAAACACCCGGTATATCTGAAATTGTTTTTTATTGCACAACGTTTCTGCCTCAACGGAAGCCACCATTGGCACCGCGTAAAACCAGCCAATTCCATAATAGCCTTGGGTAGGCTTTTTTGTGACGCACATATACAATCCTTTTCAGACATTGATTATTTTTTGATAGAGTAAAGATAGCAAGCTAAGATAAAATAAATGTATAACTTAAAATAGGTTCATAAAAGTCTCAAGATGACGGCTGGATCTTATCTTGGGCATTTTTCAAATGAAATGTGGTGTCATGAGATACGTCATTTGGAAGCTCCTAATCATCAGTTCATGACCCTGCAGTGCAAATTGACGGTCTCTCAAAATGTCAGACCGGCAGGATGTCAAATTTAAGCATTTTTGTTCATTAAAACGGTTATAAATCAACAGTTATTCTTCAAAACGTTATGGTATGTCATATCTATCATCTTCTTTGGGAAGAATCTGAGTGTGCAATAAAATAGTCCGCCTTTTTGAAAGACAGTGGATCCGTCTTATGTAGTTAAGTACCTTTAAGCACCTTCAAAATCTCTACTGCATTCAAAGAAAAGTCCCAATATGCATCCAGCGGTTAACTGACTCGTTCAAAAAATAAACAACGGGCCTTTTTGATAAGCGTTGCATGGAATATTAAAAAATATGCCTTATTTTCTAACTAATATACTTCTTTGTCAGTTGGCATGAGAAGCGAAAGAACAACATACTTTTGAAATGATCCTCGTGCTGATGACGTACTACTTCATCTATGTCCATTCGAATATTTTGTATGGCATAGTTGCCCGAAGATGTTGTTCAGAACCCAGCAGAGTATTCACCATGCAAAAAAGAGTGGACAGATAAATTGTGGGTGTGAATAGAAGGCCAAGTTGTAGGGAATATTTTAGACAGCTTGGAATATTAACACGTCTATTAACGTCCTAGAGTTGCTGATCATCTTCAAAAAACTGTATGCCTATGAAAATGTTTAATGGATTGGCAGATGCTAAACATCTTGCCATTGGGATCATTTAAGAACAGGGTAAGTACCGTTAAAACAAAAGACTTACTACTCTACGAATGATAATCTTATGGATACAATATCTGCTAAGAAATTAGTGTTTTTGCGGCCAAATCGTGAATCTAGAGCTTTCTCTCTTTTGAAAGATGTGTTTGTTTAGTCAGTCTTTTCTCAACATTTGAATTTTATGTATATCTTAATTTTGTGTATATATTCGCGAACCAATGAAGATCCGGTTCTGAATAGACAACAGTGTACAATTAGATAGTTGCTGAACACTGGAGGATTTGGACGTCTGATATTTGCTTTTGCAATCTAACACCATTGTGTTACTGTCGGTCATGGCTAAATCGATTGATATTTTTATCAATGCTGATATAATAGACGTGCTTGATTGTGTCTGTATTTGCACCATTTACTTGATTTGATTAATGGGCAGTTCAGAGTCTTAATCATTAAGCTTATTACATACTAGTAGACCCCGTTGCGCAATTTGTCTATAGGCAGTCTGGAAACGGTCTAAAGACACGATCTATAGATGGTCTACAGACATCCTTCTTTGTCTTGTCTAGCGTCCATACGATAATGTGAATTTTTTGGTCTTTTCGTTTTCGCAATCAAAGACATTGTTTTGTGTGGAATCGACTGGGATAGGTCTCGGGATCCCTCAGAATGTTTTATTTTTTTTGTCGGTTAACAGAGCAATGAAGTTTTTTATGTTTGAATCTTTAATATTATTATACTATGGGGTTGTCCAAAACGGACAGAGGAAAGTAAACGCATATTAAAACAAGAAAGATTGATATTCAAATCAAGTTGGGTACTTTATTTTGAAGGTTCATTTATACCATTTATGTATGAAAAATAATATCGCTCAAATGTTCACCACGACTGGATTTACAGACGTCCACGCGATGGTCGAAATTTTCAATGACATTTTGCAACATGGTCGGTTCTATGGCATTTATCTCGGCAATGATGTTGTTTTTGAGTTCTTGGAGGGTGGCTGGTTTGTTGACGTAGACTTTGCTTTTCAAATATCCCCATAAAAAGAAGTCCAAGGGAGTCAAATCGCACGATCTTGGTGGCCATGGCACATTTCCTCTGCGCGAAATCACGCGATCACCGAAGAAGGACTGCAGTCGATGGATATTGACGTTGGTTGTGTGGCATGTTGCACCGTCTTGTTGGAAATAAACATCGTCCATATCCATTCCTTCAAGTTGCGGCAAAAAATAGTCCTCTATCATAATGTGATGATGTGCGAACGCTCCTTGGCCGGCCAGAGCCTGGCAGAACCTGTTGCCTCGAATTTACGCACCAGATGACCGATGGTTGTTTCGTTTGGGCGGTTGTTGCGACCGAAATGTTCACGAAGCGCGCGAAACGTGTTGCTAACTTTTGCACCATTTTTGTAGTGCTCTTGAATAACTTTAATGCGGTCTTCAATCGAATACAACTCCATAGCGATCAATGGTACACATTCAACTAACAAAATGACATGTCGGTGACAGAAAACAAAGATGGCGTCTAAGTCAAATTGACGTTTACTTTCCTGCGACCCTATTGGACAACCCTTTAGTTAATCATAAATTACTTTGTTCTCGTATAATAAAATATTGGCTTTCTGAGGTTTTCTGAGCAATTTCCATGTTTCTTTTCTAAGCTGGCCTTGACCAGATAGAACACAATGGATTTAAGTAGCAATAATAGGATAAATTCTAGAAGTTCCACTGAGGTTAAAAAATGGCCAGCCCCAAATATCGTTTGCGCCCCCTCCCCTAGACGAAATCCTGAATCCGCCTTTGTTGCTGAATAATCAAGGCTTAATAAATCTATTCCTTTACCCCGGCTTTTTGGACTGAAGGGTAGTTTACATAGCACGTTATTGTTAAAGGGTGCCCTCCCACGCGTATACACGTCGCAACCTCGTGGAAAAAACTTGACAGCTATATCCGTGTATCCGGCATCAGCGTAGAGCGTGATATCCGTGTGACGGGCCGCGAGTCCCAATGCGACGACGTATATAGAGCGAAAAACCGTTAGAGTGAATTCGCGAGGAAAATTGGAAATAAACTCTATTTACTTGCAGCAGGATGCGATTTGTCAAAAAGGCTGTTGCGCACGCCCCTCGCCCAGTTTCGACGAATCTGACGTGTAGAAATGAAAAATTATTATTGTAATGTCGCGCTACTTTTCTGCGGAACAGTGGGTTGCTGGTGTGTTGGACAGTGGCGTCTCAGTTCTTTGCGGTGAGATGAGCTCAATAATAGAATTCTTGGTCGAATAGGATCTATTTGCTTTCCGTCTCTGTGACCGTAGACGATCATAAAAAAAGTTGTTTCATGCCTTTCAGCAATTAAAGAAACGGTGTAGTTCTAGTTATTGAAGACAAAACGAAAAGCAAACAAGAGAAAAAAGTCCAGTGAAAAACTCAGTATTGTAGTGTTGCTGCCACCTATGTGTAGCTCAATAAGCGTGGTACTACTAACCCCTACATCTGTGGCAGGGAACCAGTCTCCCGTCATCTCTGATGAAACATCAACCTCATAGGCGTCTCATTGAGCACCGAGACTAAGCACTCACCAAGCTACCAGATTTGACGTTCTGTGCAAAATTTCCATGAATTAAATATCTGCTTGCTTTCCGTCTCTATGATCATAACCAAACATAAGCAACGTTTTTTCATGCTTTTTAGGAATCACCATCACGGTATAGATCTAGTCATAGTAGACAGATAACGGTACTCTCCTGATTGATGAGATGCCGATGCTGTTGGCAACACGTGTCTATTTAATTCAAGCGGTCTGTGCATAGATATCTTGCTTAAGGCGTACCTGAAAGTTTATGTTGTCATTCCTAATTTCTTCAGCTGTTCCTATACTAGAATCTCTCGTTTGGATCCTTAACGCAGTTGATTTATTACAAGTCTTCTTTGTTTCCTAAGTACTGCATAAGATGTTATCAGATAATTCAGCATGGGTTACCTGGGTACTTGACCCCTTTGTTATAGACCTCACTTCTCTAGTGCCAACCTCCATCCGTTGCCTCCTACTGATGCCCTTTTGCAGATACTGTTGCCGGTACAGATGCTTTTCTTATATCTACGAGAATGATTCAGTCTGTTATGACCATGTGTCAAGCATATATTTATGGTTCATTTTTGTTGTAGTCTTTAAACGTCTCTTTTACCAGTATAATAAAGATAATCCTGGATTGGGAAATGAAAATAAAAAACAAGTGTGTACTTTTAACCAAAAGGGAGCATTTAATCTCTAAATTTTTAATACTACCATAGGCAAAATACAGATCTCAGTCGACTCAGAATAAGGAGCAGTACCTGCACAAGGAATTCCTTCGACATATCGGTAGCTCTCTGACCAACAATCGGTGTGAAAGATTCTTGACAGCATCCGTTAAAAAACTGCCACTAAACACTCCGATTACTCTTTTCTAGAGCACAACAGACATAGAAAGCATCTGGAAAAGTAGCGCCATAGTTATTCGATGAATATTCCAGACTGGGTTCTTATAAAAACTTGGGCATAGGTGTAGTTATTAGCTACACTGCTATTGTACTGTTACGTTTAATGCTCCTTTTTTCGTAGCTATTCGTTCTATATTATGCTCCTGTGTTTTCAGAGAAAGTCAATTATACTTTTTGTACTTACATATAATTTCAAGCCCATACAGGACTAAAAAAGCAAACCACCCTTTAATGGCTCTTATATGCGCGCAAATTATATTATTATCAAATACTAAAACTTTATGAATATATTCTGCATATATACGCGGTGCGCGCTGCGCCATGCCATTTAGGAGTCTCGAGAGCTAGTTAAGTTTACGCAGTAAATTTTGTTGCGCATATAAAACGCTGCACCGGCACATTTCTGCCCAAATAAATTATACAGGGTGAGTTGTAGGTTCACAGTATCTAGGGAGGCGCTTTTAGAATCTCTTTCGGCCATGGAAATAAGCGTCAGGGGATAAAGCCAATGATAACGCATTGGTATCATATCGTCACAAATATGACTTTCACTCCCTATACGTCAGTAGCTATTCAGCAATTAAAATGCCTAACAATTTCTTCGTATCCATTGCGGATCACCTACAATCAATCATCAGGGCAGATGATACTACTAGTAAGTTGTGCAAATCAGTAATACACACTTTGTACTATGAAAATCTTGACTTGAACCCGTGATCAAAGGCGTTAACGCCATATGCGCCAGAGATCTCATAACAACGCAATCGACCTAATTTTTCATTGATTTTGACATCCAGATGTTATTCTGTTCCCAAATTTGCTCTCGTGACGAGCTGAATTAATCCCGTGTATATATTCTTTGCCATGCATTGTCGAAACATCTTAAAATTTATTATTCCTGATGTCTCCACTTTTGTTGACACTGAGCCAGTTTGAATGAATAGCGTGCTCGTAAATTAGGTCCTGTGAGAAATTGAAAAAACCCGTCTTGATGGTATAATAAGCCTACACTGCAGTTTAAGCTAAGCTAGAAACTGAAGACGATAGAAGAATCGTGTAAGATCTGGTATGACAATTCGATAGTGATTGCCAACTGTGCTCTGCGTTCTGCGGGGCCACTTGTCCATTTATACTATTTATAGCTGCCCTTGTTTCTATCATTTAGCGATAGTTCACATTGTCCTAACTTTATATACTATATATATATCATATAATTTAAATACAATGCAGGTCAGCCGATCCAGTCGTCTGTCCTACAATAAGTCTTTATAGTAGATTCTTGCTAAGTGGAATTTATCTTCATTACTAACAAATCAAGGTCAGAAGTGGAATAAATATGCTGTTTCAAAATTCCCTGGCTGCCAACATTATGCGGAGCAGGTAAATGCTAGCGTCTGCCACCGGGGGTGCTAGAATCGGCATATCTCCGCTACTTTCAGTGACTTTGACATAAACAGACGTGAATGCTATCAACCGCGTTATATCGAAATGCGTTGGTGGGAAGTCTGATGCTGAACGAGATTACATCATAGCGCGCCCTTTCATATTAAAATTTTCATTTTATAAGGAGTAATTATCGCATGAGGCTCGACGTGCGTCAAATGCCGTCTTTCGTCTCCCACACCAACTAGGTTATTAAGGTGATGGAGAATTCCCGATTCGAATATGTCAACGGAGACTTCCAGGTTCTCTGCTGACGTGGCATTATAATTGTAATCTAATACCTCTGTTCTTCAATGTCACCCAGTGATTCAAATGGTATTTGAATGAGCTTGGAAATATACCCCTGCTCAAATTGTTGTTCAGGAGAGCGTACAACGCACTAGTTCTAGATATTATTATGCGAACACAAAAACGTCACAGAATGTACTGTCATGCTAGCGAAAACGCTGATTTTCAATAGATCGCAGAATCTAAGAACGTCAAGCGCAGTTATTAAACAAGACTATAAAATCTGCACAGTAAAATGTAAAATATGTTCCGAACATGAGGTATGTTCCAAGCAACACACTACACAACTTTCCTGGGGGTTTTTACATTCTCGGATGATACAACAACGATTACTATATTCTTCTAGGAGAAGTCATGTATATACGTAAATGTTTGAGAGGTTATGCTGATGACAGCTGCTGTTTACAGCTGGTATGACGTCGGACGTAAATCAATATATAGGCCAAGCATGGCGGACAGCGTTTTTCCCTGTCTAAGCAAAATATATTTTCAAATTAATTAGTTAAATTGAATTATTTGACGCCATCATCCATATTTATATCCTTTCCAAAAAGCTTTGGTACTAACTAGGTATATAGCGTTCATAAAATCTCTCCACTCCATCACCATCAGTGCAACTTTCCTCAAACATAAAATGTTTATTTTCTCGTTTAATCGTCAAAGCTGAGCTTCCGCTACCAAATAACTACTCAATTAAGTGAACACCTTCCCTGACGCTGAGGAAGTTGCTTTAAACGTAGAATTTATACTTCTGAAACTAGTTTACCTATTCGGGAGCTGTTCTGCCGAGAGCGCTACGTTTGTACATCCGACTGCTTGACATAAACAATTAGGTCGGCCTTTCGAATTATAAAACTTAGTTAATGCTCTTTGGATATTTGCGAAACGACCAGCAGAACTAGCAGCAGCTCTCTGTGCGCCAACGTTCAAGTTTTGACAGCTCTTTGCTGCAGTATATGCTGGTTTTCCCTAAAAGACTATCCAGTATACAATACTAGTAATCATAAGCGTTGCACAAGGATTATGAAGACGAGAAAAAACTACACATTTTTCTCTCTGTGGGCGTCAAGTTACTTTTTTACTCCTCACGCCAGAGGCGAGCAAGTATTGTGAGTCATGGCGACATTCGTCGTGTGTGTTTGATTGTGTTTTGGACGTCAAATGTCATGCACATCACGAAAAACCAAGTAACTCATTTCCATCGACACGTTTGTGTATATGCAGGTCTCTCTGTTTGCTAGCCCTTGACTCACCTACAGTATATTCAGATAAGAGATAGACCGGACATAAACAAGACCACGTGATCATCGAACGCTGTAACATTCGGCAGGGACGTATTAAGAGTCACGCAGTACATATTTTAGATAGTAGATGCTGCTTTGCGTAACTTTGTAGTAAATTAGCACAATTCGATGTGTATACGATTGGTGATGGATATAGGATCATGTGGGGGTGGGGTAAGAAATATATAATGATGTAAATATACATAAGGGTTTCAAAATTTTCGCTTCGATTTCGAGCTTCGGATGCCGCCTGATGTTTGGTGAAATACAGTCGAATATAATCTCAAAATGGCGTTTAAATTAGCCTAAATTAAAAATAATCGTATAAAATTGCTTTTAGAATATTGATTAGTATATTTTTTTATTTCTAGGTAAATATGTAACCAAATTAAAACGTTCAAAACGTAAAAAAATGTGCATGGTTGAACATTGTCAGAAAGTAGATTCTTTTACCAAAATGGGTTCAAAAATGTCAATAATTAATTAAAAAATACAGTAGCTTTATAATTACTTATAACTTACCGAATTCGATGAACGACATCTTTTATTGGAAAGATGAGCTTTCATCATCGCTACTGCCTGAAGCACCAACGTCAATAATGAATGGCTCGACTTGTTCCTCTAAAATATTGTCCAGTTCCCACATTCTCTTTTCAACTTTGTCTTTCACGTGCTTAATACAGTTTTCCCATTTTTGCGCTGTTATTAATTCTAGTGCTTCTTTGAAAAGTCCTTTGAGGTCACAAAATTTAAAAGTTGTATTGTGCTTAGCTATATAATTTTTAACCTCTGCCCATATGAGCTCAATGGGATTGAGCTCGCAATGGTATGGAGGTAAACGGAGCACAGTTTTATTTTGACTTGCTGCCATTTCGTCAATGGCGTATTTTTGATATTCCGCCTTGTGATCCTTGACAATTCTTAATAATTGTACTTCCAGCATTGCTTCTTCAATTTTGAACATCAACTTTCCTTGAAGCCGTTTTTGGGACCTTCTCCATTCATCGAGAATGATAAGGCGCATTATCCAACACAATTACTGCGTTTTCCTCTAAGTTCGGTAAAATTTTTGAAAACCACTATTCAAACGATTCGCCATTCATTTCCTCGTGGTAATCTTCAGTTTTCTTAGACTCAAAGCACCACAGACCGTCAACAACAAATCCATCCTCACTGCCAATATGGCAGATAATGAGCCTTTTCCCTTTACCTGGAAATCGAAGTACTAACTGGTGTAGATTTATTTCAATAAGCGAACCTTTTTCAAATGTTTTCATCACATTCAGCGAAAAAACATTGAGACATGAGTATCAGATTGCTATAATTGGGATTATTTAGTCATATTGAAAGAAAGAATATTGAACGTCGTATGATTACTCAGCGCTTCACAATTTAATTTAAAGTTATAAACCTTTAAAAAATGAATGATCAGGAACCTGAAACACGAGCAAATATTAATATTAACAAATTATAACTTTATAAAGCTTAAAGTATGAATTGAAATCATTAGAAATATTAGGAACGGTACACAATATAAAACTTAGTAACTTTTTTTAAGTTTATAATATTCGACATATTTTAAGATTATATTAAAAAATTATTGAAATATCGAAAACACATAAAAACATGGCTTAAAAAAGTTCTAACAAATGAAAATGACAATAAAACATCCACGCATTTTATCGAAAGTTGTAAAAGTTTTGTTACTTGTAATATGTTTTATCTGCCCCCTGGAATTAATGTTTAGAACCTTGTTCCCAAGGTTTGAAAAAACATCCGATTGTTGTCTATTACTCGTATTTACCTGCTGGATTTTTTAATCCGGTGGATAGTCCATCTAGAAAGGCCCTCCTGGATGAAGTTACAGAATCATCAACCCATACTTTACTTGTAGTGTGTCCTGCGTTCACCCACGTTTCATCAAGGTAATAAATCTTCCTGTTTTGATTTCTATATTTCCCAATTTTTGTTAAATAATCCCTCCTCCATAGCACAATTTCTTCTCTATCCAGTAGTAAACTATTACGACCACGTTTTTTCCATTTGAAATTTAAATGCTTCAGTAACGCATGGAAAGTTGATCGTTTGAAATTTGGCAACGTTGTATCTGCATTTACCTCCTGCAGTACTTTATCATATTTCATTCCTAAAGAAGAATTCATGCACTTTCCTCCTAATCGCATGCTTATCAGCTTCATCCAATGATTTAACAATACTTTTGCGATGTTTACTGGTCATTGGCTCAGAAAAGGTGTGATTTTTTTTGTATTGTCTTAACACATTAAACACTGTTGCGCGACACACCCCAACTTTGTGAGAAACCTTCACAACAATTTCTTTGATGGTTGATGCCTCGTTCTCCTCGCGCTCGATCTTATATATATTCAAAATGACCTCTTTCATTTCTGCACTCAGGTGTCTTTTTTTAGAGCGTTTCCTAGGTGGACTACAGGAGTTTACAACTTCATCGGCAGTATCTGTACTACTGGGCATTTTGCGCAAGCAGTTGATAACAATAACAATCAATAACAAGGTATAACAATAACAACGACAAACTCAACAACTTAATAAGATAACAAACGAAAACGTCCAAAGAAATATCAAATTGCAATGATGCACACGACATACGTAACATGTCTGAACCTGAATGTGACTCTGCCTTGATTCGACTGCTCTGCCGCTCGGCATAGGCATTTAATTGCGAATTGACCAATGAGGGCTCCTGTTTTACGTCGAGACGGCGGCGTTAGCGTGAAAATCACCCGAACCTTTTGTTTACATCCGGTCTATCTCTTATCTGAATATACTGTATAGTGAGAAGTGCTACTCAAAGTTTGACGGAATATCAAATCAAGGTTACTATTGAGCTAAGGATGAAAGAGCCTTGTAGTTTCTGAAAATCGATCCAGTTACAGGCAAAAAACGATAAAACGAAAACCCCTAAACTTGCCGTGCTTTGACGTTTTAGTGGCTCGTACTCATTTTTCACTATATTTGATGGGCAATCTCATATTCTTATGCCGAATAAGCTAATTCTTGGGGGCAGATTCTAAGGGAGGTCATTGCCTGGGGCTGGAATTTCAATTTATTATTCTCACTGTCTTGGTCCACTGAATTCCTTTGTTATATACGTTCGCAGTTAACTTCTATTCAAGAGAGGCTAGCTCGAGTCGAACATAATTGCTTATGAACTGATGGTAGCGTAGCGTAGGAAGATCAGAGTCAAGTTTGTTATACCGCCAAAAGGAGAAGATAATAAATATTAATTTTTGGTATTCTATTTGGTAATTATGATCATTTACGTGCTTTTAGTGAAGACATGATGTTTTATACTTCGAGCATATAGTTACTTAACATTGTCTGCTAATTTCGAAAACGGAAAAATAACTAGTAAATTTGAAATTAGAAGCAAACGCTCAGAGATAGATACCAACCGTATGATATGGTTAGATAGGTTACTAAGTTTGACATTTGGTGGTATGAAAAAACCAGACTACCTCTAATTGAAGTTTTCCAAATGGTCTCCAGGTGTCAAAAAAAAATTGGACTTTGGAAGTGTGGGCTAAGCTAGTACCTTTCATGGCCAATGATACCTTACAGTGACAGCCGCGAATGTTTAATGACGACCAAGATATTCAATTGCTTTCTAGCCTCTACTTTTTGTAAAAATGGCCAACTGTGGCTATAGTTGTAGTCACCGTTTTTTCGGGTCAAAGTAAGACTACCAGTATCCCTTTATATATCTCCATCTCTCTCATACATACACATGCAACCTAGCCCTGTGTGTGAACGTTTGTTTGGTAAGCTAATACTTTTTTTAGTTGTGTGTCTCCGTATCGAAAACGTTGTCATTACGTATGAGTGCCCTTCAATCATATTTGTCAGAGTGACAACTTACTTGACATCGGCGTGCAATTTGAGTTGTTCTGTTATCAATCTTCAAAATAAAATTGTACAATGCCCGGAAATAAGATAATTGAAGAAGGCCGACAGCCCGTGCTAAATTTATTAGAGTATTTCTAGGAAAAGAATGGAAACAGCGGTCTCCTGTTATCCAGGTTTGCCCACCTGGGGAAACTCACAAAATCTAAAAATGCAGGACAAATGATTTAAGTGATGCCGTCAAAACAGAAATTAGGAATACCTTCTACTATATGAGAAGTAAAGGACAACAACGGCGAAGGTGACTCCTTCAGTTTGGGCCAAGTGTGTGAAACATAACTAGGGCTTGATCTAAAACAACTGGGACAAGCATCAAGTGCATTCACTTAGGAGGAAGTTCAGATGACTCTGATGAAGAAATCCAATAATTCATACTTTTATTAAGACAATTTTGAAAATTTATAATTCTTAGTTTTCTATGTGTGTACCTTGATGTAGATTGTTAGATATTTTGATAGATATGGAAGCTATTACAAGCTTGATGTTTATTAAGGTGAGATTTAGAAGCTCGAGTTTAACAGCATCACATCAAATGTTAAATGTTCCATTAAGTTAGCAAATAGAGATGTTATTTTGTATTATATTGTAAATTTCGTATGTATGTTTTATTACAACTTTAAAAAACGTCAAATGACGTGTCATACTCTACCCATGTTTATGTACTAAATTAGAAGATTTTTGAGAATTACAATTGGTAAATAATTTTAAATCGGTTTCGCTCTTTTAGAAAAATTAAGATCCGCCCATGGTATGGAGTCTCGATCTGTTTGCTTATTTCATATGGCGTTGATGACGTAACCGCCAGGAACAGTGACTACAACTATAGAACAGTTTTAGATATCAAGTGTTATACGTAAGCTCATACTGAAATTGGGTAGGTAATCCAAATATGCAATAACATACAGGCGGTTCGATTTAATTATACTACTTTGATAAGTCACTGAATGTCATAATTTATTTTTTCTTAATTTCTAGATTTGATGGCCACCCACTATAATTTCCTGATGGAATTCAAAAACATGTGATCATAAATCCACAATCTTCCATAAGTGGACCACGTACTATTGCCATTTTTTCGCACTCTGTATGACGATATTTCAAAATCAATATTTTTGATAAACTGTTAGCTGGAAGGACACACTTTTGTGATATTGATAAAATAATAGAGATTTGGAGTGGTCTTGCTAGTGCGGGCGTGCCTTTGTATCGGCCAACTCGGTGCGCGCGAATCCCGACATCTTCAAACACATGCCGCGCTAGCAGTGGCGTACGATATGTAATGCTACTCGTTTCCATTTCAAAGTGTATTTGAGGGCGTCAAAGGATAATCGAGGATACCATAGAAGGTCTTTCATTTCAATGGGAGGAGATCTAAAGCATTAGTACGCATTTTTTTGTTCCATTAGGAAAAGATCCATGGCAATCTAAATATACTTTTCGTTTTAACAAAGTGCCAGTTGTTAGACAGTAGCCGATACCACTTTTATCGACGCCACGATCAACATTTATTGCCACTTTCTACAATGTAAGAGAGTGGAATGGTAAGAAGCATTTTCTATATCTCCATACTTCTACTTTTACGTTTTCACGCAGATAAGAGTCACAACAGTCTCGGACTACAAAAGCCAACCCATTTCTGCGCAACCACTCATCTTGATGGTACAAATAGCAGAACAACAGAAGCGTGCAGCGTTATCGATGTAACGACGGCGCTGCAACAAGAAAATGCATCCGCGTTTGCTATTATCGGAGGCGGAGGCATCTTATCCACTTCCGGGGCAATAGTCCAGGATCTCATGCATTACGGAATGGTCATCTTATGTTAGCGGAAGCAGATTCGAAAAGTTGAGCTTACAATAAACTTAGGCGTTCGAGTAGTGTGACTATTATAACGCCAAACAATTAATTCAAAGTCCGAGTATAATAATGTTTATATTAATAATTCTGTCTTGTTGACACTCGAAAAGATCATACGATCAAACAATACTATCAGCGTAACGTCCAAAATTTTAATAATGAAAAATGCCTCCTTGCTTCGACCTTCACCCATACATCGCCTATCGCTGACGCCTCATTCCGCATGGGCGTAACACTATACACTTACGAGTTGATCCAAAGCTCTACTGGTATCGATCCGTTGGATAGATAGTCTGAGGGTCGTATTATACGATTGTAGGTCGCCTTTATGGCCTCCTTGGTTTTCATTAGTTCCCTACTGTTCCGTGTCAGCGTTCTATTTTGAGGTTATGTTACAAATATCTATGTGCATCAAATTGTTCCTGCCTTTGATTTATATTATCTGTTATATCAGCCTGAAATTCCCTACAAATCAAAAAGAAAACATAGCCTCACAATAGGAGAGCGCTGAGTCTGACCCGAAACATTAGCAATCTAGAAATTCCCCAGCCTTTCTGAAGCAGAGAAAATACTATGAAAATCAAGAAGATCATAAAGGCATCCTAGAATTATGGGAACGACTGACGATACGGCCCTACGACATAAGGTGACGATAGCCAACTGAGACTATCTTATGGTAAAAGCCCCATAAAGAACTGGAGAATAGAAAAATCATTTGGTTAATGGGACATAGTAGTAGTGCCTTTAAAAAAACAATGTTTCCATATTAACACGACACAGTTAATTTGCCAGTTAGACAGCTTCATGCAAAATTAACCTAATTTTTAATTCTTGGTACGATGAAATTATCAAAAAATTGACCTTTTGGGCTTTTTCAAATCCAGTCTCCATTCTGTTTCTTTGACCACCCTGCACTCGTACTACCCGTATCTGTTATTGAAACATGGAACAAAATATACTGAAGTAGGTCTACTCTCATAAACCATTGAGCAAAGATGTCATAATTCATTGACCTGTATTTGTCATCCTTTATGGAAAATTTGAGTATATCAAAAATAGTTGGAGGTATAGGATTATATGCAAGAAATGCATTATTTAGAATCTTACGTAGAATAAAAAAAAGGGATAATATGCAGGATATTCTAAAACAAGCAAGTTAGTATTTACTTGTGGTACAACTGAAAGTGCCAACGTTTTGAAAACATTTTAGCTGAGTTGTTCCCATCCTACACGGTACAAGCTCAAATTTTCTTAACTAGCTTACGCCAACCTTTTTTGTAATCAATCGCTATAGTTCTAGGTGGCACACCCTGAGTTGTTCTTATAATTATACGTAGGTTTAAAGTTACTTTATACCGAAACAGCAGCGTAGACAATATCGGCACCGCTATAAGGGGCTTAGATACACCTTGTTAATCTGATTTTTAAACTGCTTAAGGTTAGTAGAACTGGAAAAAGCTCATCAAGGCAGATTGTTTTACCATCTCGACACCTAGAGACAGAGGAGCTATCATATTGACCACTTTTCTATGTACGAAGTTAGGGCGGGCGATAGAAGTCTGGCGGATCTGTCTGGCAGGCTCACGGTGTGACGACGTCGTAAAGGAAAGCTCTGAGGAGCAAGACTCGTTGAAATAACGGTAGAAAATCCCTCTGAAGCGAGGTGATGGATGCTTAAAAAATCGATATTGACAACGAGGTGTTCAAGCAGGTCATCCCAGTTATGGTCTGAGGGAGAGCGATAGATACAGCAAACATATTTTTTGGAAGGTTTGGAGTTGAACTGAAGCCACAGAATGTCTTTCCGATCTGATTCCAAAGAGGCCTCCTAGGTGCAGGTGAGACTGCTATGGACAAAAGCCACAACTCATCCTTTCTTCCTCAAATTGGAGTGCACCTCGTTGTTGAGAAGGCGAAGGGGAAACAGAAGAAAATTGATCGCGTAGCTTGGGTGTGGAAACATGTGGTGGGAAGATAAAAATGTCAGCCTCATAGTCTTGTGTGTTCGAAGGAAACAGGACCCAGTAGGGCGAGAATGTACGTGGAAGGCAAATACCTGCAGAACTTGCATAATATACTTCCAGGCAGAGATATTTGCCATCCAAATGGTGGCATACTCAGAGGAGCTTCAACAGTGCGTCGAGCGGAACATCTTTATATGCTTCGACAGTCAAGCAGATCTGCAGGCGGTGACGTCTTCGAGGACAAGCTCACACCTGGCCAGGAGTGCACCATTGCTCTTCAAAGTAAATCCCCCTCTAAACAAGCTTTGCGTCCCCAATATACTGGCGTGCCAGGTAATAAAGGAGCTGATTATCTGGATAGGAATGGAGCTAGGAGCTTCTGAATCGGTTCCGAGCCTAGGCTGAGCATAAGCAAAGGCTAGGTCAACGCCGCACTGGATGATACGCGTATATGGACCTAGCAAAAATGTGACAAGAGAGATATGACTGCAGATAGGTCAAGATGTCTTTAGCGATCCCCTATAAGCTTCGGAGGCGCTGGAGGGTTCTCACGAGCCACTGCAGACTGGACAGGCACTTCGAAGCGTGCCCAATGTGTGACAGCGATCCATCACCTAGGCTTTTTTGGAGCCATGGAGTTTGACAGTGGAGTTACATATTCAGCGAAGTGGCCGGATACCTTGACCTTCATTAGGAAACCAGGAAGGTTCGACAAGTAAACGGACCTTCTCATCACTACTACTGCTACTCTACAGATTCATGGGATCCCGAGCTATTGTTGGAAACGCAGTGGCATCTTATCCTGATTCGAGGCAACGGCATAATCCGGAATGAGGCTGCAAGCTTTCTAATGGGAGCATTCTAGTCGTCTCAGCTCTCAAATAATAACAACAATACATTACATCTTATCCCTGATACGAACGTGACCTAATTTTGTCGATGGAAAAAATGGATGTGTCATGCACATCGATTTTCCATTATTTTATTACGATGATCAGGGGAGTTAACTGCCGAATGTAAAAACAAAGAAATAGATATAGCCAGTGAAAAAGCATAAATAGGCTTAAATATTGAATGAAATTCATAAAACGAAACGAACGTTTTCAAATAAATAGGTGTGATCAAGAAACAAATTTTTCGGTATACCTACAGTTGATATTAGTGTTCCATATTTTCTCATGTTGATACACTTGTCCGCAGTATATGTTCACAATTTCAGCTATTATAGCATTTTTTGTTTTACTTTTTCTTAGGTATCGATATTTACAGGTTGTGTTAGGAAATACTTGCCTCAAAAATGTCATTTTGTCAATACATTTATTTACGAGGTAGGTCTATATTGCAGTTTTAAGTTTTTCTGCTTGTATCATAATACTAGCACATACAGATAATTGATATTTAGCCAATCATGCTCCAAACACCTATTCACATCTGTATGCGCATATACATATATACGCTTCGTAAAAGGTAAGATGCAGGCTATATTGGAAAGTACACATGGTTTTCAAAACATCAAACATCAATTTTCCTTCTTTCGAAGAATCCACGTGAGTAAGAAATGAGATGGAACATGCCATTTAGAAAAAAATATGCAAGGTCCGTATTTACCTCAATGGTAATAAATGATTATTTTAATCGAAAGAAGTGCACATACTTTTTGCAATTCTCTATTCGCTGAAAGTATTTGAAACATCCGACATCCTTGTTTTGATTGTCTCTCAACCATGACGAATACTTTGAAAATTGTTTTAGGACATAAGCCTGTTTTGTTTGCCACCATATCATGAATCTTCATTTCAGGATGCTCTAAAATTTCGCTCTGGTAAACGTTGAGGACAATTTCTTTTGTCTGAATGTAAAAATATCCCTTCTTGTCACTTTTTCGGGGAAGAGACATCACTGAAGAGGAAGCATGGCTGAAGGAAGGAGTATTCTCAGTTTCATCTGTTGTATCCGCAGACGACATGCTAATGCTCGCCCTATGTATGCACCGAATATGAACAGCAACTGCCGGCGTCCGCGTGCCGGCGATACCCCGAGCCTGAGCTCTATCCTATCGAATCCTTGTTTGTAGTTTTATGACCGAATTACTCTCTATTATTGTACTTCTTTATGATATTGTCTTATACAACTTTGAAGTTGAGTCATTAATTTTCAGATAAAATAAAAAAAATTAAAAAAATTTGTTTACCTTGTTTTATAAAGTATCCTCCCGACAAGTATTTCAGTGCGGACCTGTATTTGATCGTGAGGTCTTGGAGCACCGGCATGCAGTCCCCTGTGAGGTCTTAAGTCACCTGATTCACGAGCCCATTGTACTACATTAACAAAGGCACGAGGGGTTGGTTGCACTCGATTGGGAAACCGATCGGCATAAATATGTGCCATTTTTTATTTCGTTTGAGCCACGCAGCAAACACCACTATTCACTTACGCGTTACCGACTGACACAGACTGAATAAAAACATCGTTATCAGCGTTTCAAATTCTTTCGCTTTTTTGTTTCCGATGCGATGAACCGATAAGGCGGAGTATATCTGTTGTCACCAAACACGAGCACATAATATTATTATTGAGACAGGGCGGTACTCAAACTTCTAAAGGGCTATAACTTTGTTACTTTAATTTTACCACAAACATGTTAAAGGAAAAAAACATTTCTTTTGATCAGATCTACTCACTGTTAAAATAAATGACTCAACTTCGAAGTCACCCTGTATATTGGCCCTACGGGCTGGGCCTTAGAATTTGTCCGTGGCGGGAAAACCACCGGTGGTAAAAGCCCATCGTGTGTCCACACTTTACAATATCTAAGCTCTACCATCTGAACAACCTGGCTTAGATAAGTAAGTCACTACCGTGTTGAGTCTTTGTTCAGTATAATTCTTGAATTACGTTGTTTTATCTTATCTTGTGTTATCTTACGTTCTGTCCTGTAGAGTAGACGATTTGTTGGGTATGGGCAGATAGCTTGGGGGAAAACTTGATGTCTTGCACATATCAACAAGTGGGAATCAAATTTGTTCTCTTCTAAGACTACTGAATTTAATTTACCTATTTCGACTATCTTTTATCTTCGTGATTGAGTATTGATTACGTTGATTAGGTCGTTTATCTTATCTTACCTTTACGTCATATTTTCTTGCTTTTATTGATTCATGATTTTGGACGTGTCATAGCTCATGTCCCGATCTTGATCTTGTTATTACCTGATTGTGACTTTTTATACAGATTTTGACCTTTCATACCGATATTGACCTTTAGTGTTGTTTCGTTTACTTAGGTTTAGAATATTTTTTTTTGGTGGGATTTTTTGTGTGAATTTGGATATTCTCTTCGATTCTCATAATCAGCTTGATTCTTGTTCCTATAGGTTATTGGTACCTCAGCGTTATTAATTACACTGGACAACAAATTTTAGTTTTTTAATTGTATCTTGTGGGAAAAGTGCACTTCATTATTAATTTTGGGGCGCTGAATCCAAAAATGACAATGAAATAAAAAAATTAGTTGCGGTTTAGAAAAAAACTTTTTATTTTAAGGATATATTAAAAAAAGTAACAAGATTCATATACTTATAAGAATCACTATATGCGCTGTCTTTTTGCTGTTCTTTTATGGATCGTTTCTGGAGCATCTCTACCAAGAGTCCAATAGTAGTCTGCAAGCATGGAAGGATTCCACTTTCCCTGGTACCTTTTTTCCATTGTTGAAATATCCTGATGAAAATGTTCGCCGTGCTCATCACTTACGGCTCCGCAATTGTCAGGAAAAAAGTCCAGGTGTGAATGTAGGAAATGTATCATAAGAGACATATTACAGCCCATCTTTTGATACGATGACAGCATATTTTTGACAAGAGTTTTATAGTTATCAGCTTTTCTATTTCCCAAGAAATTAGTGACCACCAGACGGAAATCATTCCAAGCAGTTTTTTCAATACCTGTTAAAGTGTTTTCAAACTGTGTATCTTTCAAAATATTTCGAATCTGTGGCCCAACAAAAATACCTTCTTTAACCTTTGCCTCACTTAGTCTTGGAAATTTCTGACGCAGGTATTGAAAAGCTGACCCGTCTCTATCTAATGCCTTGACAAAGTTTTTCATTAGGCCCAACTTGATATGCAGTGGTGGTAATACATTTTTTTTCGAATCTACTAATGGCATATGCTGTACATTTTTTTGACCTGGCTCTAGGAATTAACGAACAGGCCAGTTTTGTCTGGTGTAATGAAGTGCCTTTGCCCGACTGTCCCATTCACACAAAAAACAGCAAAACTTTGTGTAGCCTAGCTGCAGCCCAAGTAAAAGTGCAACAACTTTCAAATCGCCACAAATATGCCATTGGTGTTCATCGTATTTTATGCATGTCAATAGGTACTTCATATTGTCATATGATTCTTTCATGTGAACTGCATACCCGACAGGAAGAGATAGTAAAATATTTCCAATATGCAATAACACTGCCTTTAAACTCAATGTTGAACTGTCTATAAACAATCTCCATTCTTCTGGGTTATAGTTTATATTTAAAGCCGCCAGTAAGCCGTTAATGTTACTGCAGAAAACCAAGTTATTCTCCATATTGAAAAATGGTTCTAAGTCTTTGTGGCGTTTACGAAAAACACATACCGAAACATCGCCTTCTAACAAGTTCCACTGCTGCAGTCTTGATCCAAGTAACTCTGCCTTACATTTTGGAAGTTCTAAATCTCTTACAAGATAATTTAATTCTGACTTTGTTATTTTGTGCGGTTGGTGGCATGACGTGTTCGGTATAAAATCAGGATCTCTTGACGTTGATGGCATATCTTCTTCTTGACGAATCACTCGATCGCCATGATCTGATTCGTTTTCTGATTCGCAAGTGTAGGATTCTGGGGGTTTTGGAATAGGATTTTCGTCACTGTGAGGCACAGGTCTCATCGCAGATGGTATGTTTGGGTAGTTAATAACCGATTTTTTTTTCTTGGACATACCTGTGGCTTGTGCAACACGAGGTACCATGCAAAAGTAACAATCATTAATATGATTTATAGGCTCTCTCCAAACCATTTGGACAGCAAAGCGCATAGACCGTTTTTTGCCATTTAACCAGCTCCTCAGACTTGAAGCACATGTATTACAGCAGATGTGGGGTGCTCACTGTTTGTCTTGATCACCTAGTTTACAACCGAAATAAAGCTGATATGCCTTTATTATTAGTGGAGTAATAGACCGTCTCTGAGACGCAAAAGTCACATCACCACACACGTAACAAAACTGATCTGGATTGTTTACACACTTTCGAGACATCTTGCATGAACGCTGTCAGCCAACTGAGGAAAAAATGGCTAATATAAAACAATATAATGTACACGTATGTATAACGTAACACAATCATGCCGATTACATCATCTTTCCTTGCCGAATATAAAAATGTAGCACGTGCATTCTTGTGAATTACAGTATATTAACACTGTCACAGCAGGAACAGATATAATTGCCGTATCTCTAAAACTTGAACTAATATTGAAAAAATAAGTTTCATTCCGGTTATAGCACATTAAAAATAGTAATATTTTGTTGATTTTATTTAGGATATTTTTTGGCTGTTGATCAGTGTTATCGTCGGTTATCTACACTGTAGATATCCTCCTACTCCAAGGAGAGGAGGGGTTGCCACGTGCCAAAATCACGTACCCTTTTTTTTCTATTTATCACTTATCAGTAATTTGAATTTCTCTTTATTGATAAAAGAGTGCCCATTCCTAGGCCAAACCCCTTTTCAATGATTCTCTTTTTGCAAATTTAATAGTTTATTGATTGTGTAATTTCACTCGTATTATATCTTTCATTCTCAACGATTCAGCATGTTGTTGACGATCAGCAAAAAACTTTGCAGTTTTTCTCGTGGTCGTGGTGCAGGGGTCGTTTTGTCGTTTTCCGGACTCTGGGATATTAGGCCCCAAGCGCCCATTCACGGACTAGCATCCTTTTCTTTTTGTTGTGTACCTTAAGTTTAGTTATTTTGGTTTGGGTGCTACGTCTTCCATTTTTTTATGAGATTTTGACGCTCAGCGGTAAGTGCTTAATTTATATACCTTCGGACCGCGTGCCTTAATGCGTGTCCTGATGACGTTCATTCAATATCTGCTTTCTTTTTGTCAATAGAAAGAGAAGAAAATCATCATCTTTTCTCCTCCAGTCAGTTGCATCGTTGCAGTTTTGGAAATTGGAAGCCATCCCCTTGAAAAAACCCTGATGTGAACAGGTCAATAAACTATTAAATTGGCAAAAAGAGAATCATTGAAAAGGGGTTTGACCTAGGAATGGGCACTCTATTATCAATGAAGAGAAATTCAAATTACTGATAAGTGATAAATAGAAAAAAAAGGTTACGTAATTTTGGCACGTGACAATGACCAATAGCTATTGCAACGCTTAGCTGGACTACGAATAGGGTATAGATCCGAAACACCATGTATACTGAGTAATTGAATTTACACAAATGTTCGTAACTTGTTGGAGCCCGCTTAGGTGTGGAAGTATCCCATATCAACGCAGCAGCGACTACAAAGTTGGCTCATTAATATCGGAACGATCCGATAATATTGTAATCCCCAATATGAATCATACGAAGAGGATATAGGAAGAGTTTTTGTTGGAACTTTGGCCATAAATCTCCCTGGTGGGACCGAACGTTGTTGATGGTGTTAGTTTGGGTTGCGGCGGATTTGATGTTGGTAGGTAGTTGTGGAAAATTACCGGAGGCGATATTCCGGTCAGTGCCAGAATTACGAACAACACACAACATTGATGTAGTCGATAAGGTTATACCAGTGTACAAATTCCTTCATGTACTGCCGGCAATACATTTTAAGCAAGCTCAGATGAAGTAGTTAGCTCTTACCGTGTTACCTGAACACTTGATAGGCGTACCTTAAAAGGAAGAAAATGACACTGACATACGTGCCCTACCCTGGATAATTTTTGTGTTCAAATTCAGCCGCATTTTAATTAAAACTCCAATTGGCGAGGAATTATTGTAATCGCGATAAAGAACTAGGAACAAAACATATGCAACTTGAATGAAAATTCGTCTAGTGATAGCTTATGTTTTGATGACCAAATGTTCCCGTGAGCGTAAGACCAAGAAGTGTTCTTTTGGAGATGCAGTGTGTTGAGGTTTGGTGAACAAGCCTATGGTGTAGGCAATATTACGAAAACGAAATTTGGTAGCTTGATAGATAAATTATAAAAGATATTCAGAAGCGATTTGCCCAGCAACTTATAAGTATGTTTTTCTGTCATTTGGAGATGTACAGGATGTTGTACAATTCGGTGGCAGAACAAACGTGTTTCTTTTTCTAATGAAACACCTTATACTATTTTATTATGTATAATTAGATAATCATTCTAATAAAGCAGTATCAAAGCTGATATTAGAAGAAGCTTATAAAAACGCAAATCTGATGGTGTCAAATATGATGACAGGATAAGTCGACCTAGATCCCTTAGGAGCATGTAGTATACATCATTTCTGACTGATTTCACTATGAAACACCCTACCCCAAACCTAACCGTTTTCGAGATATTCGAGTTTGAATTTTTTTTATTAAAATGGCCGATTTTTTTTGCTATTGAAATAGTTGTTTCAAAATATGTGACTGTTATTATGATATAATTTTTACATGTAGAATAAGATGCTTCATGACCTCGATAACCAAAATTGTCCGTAAGTTAACTGAATAGGTCGTCGTAGATGATTGAAAGTTAAAAAAGTTAGCACATATTTAAGAAGTTCAATTTTATTTAAAGAATATCCCAAAAAAATACGGCACCTGCACTGCAGCTGTGCCGAAGAATATCTACGTTTTATCAGCTGTCCAACGAGGTATAACAATCTATGGTCTTACTTGTTAAGTTTTTTATTCCGTAAGAGTCTTTTTAATAAGCTTTGTGTCAAGTAGGTCGACTCTATATTCTACATACAATTGCTTTAATCGATCTCTTTGAATCGTGGGTACCTAGTTAGAGTCAACCTACTTGGCGCCATGAGGGCCTGTTTTGTATTTCTTTTTCTGCTTCAACAGCTTCTACGACCACATAGATATAAAAACAAATCAATAAAAGTGACGGCTGCAGCTATTGACGAGATGTGTTCGTGTCAGATCAGGTCCTCGGTGATCTGGACTCTGACCAGCCGAAATGACTGGCTCTTTGGCAGAACTCGACCATCCATCGAAATCGGGTGAGCGCAGGGACGCTTTTTGTTCGTCAAAGTACAGTACTGTGTTTTGGAAGAATTGAACTCTACAAGATTGTTGCATCCCCAAGCAGTGATAGCCTCCAGGTTTCTTGTCAGAGAGGAAGTCGTCGATAGTCGTCTTTTTTCCAGCTCAGCGGCAGAGATCGGCTTGTCACTCTGAATTCCTGCATGTAGAGTGCTATCATCAGCGAAGCTGTGGATTAGGTTCATCGTGCAGGAAAGGAGGTCGTTGATATGTAAGAGAAACAGTGTCGGAGCCAATACCGATCCGTGGGAACACCCGCGTTGACGTTGTGGGATGAAGAGAACCCGTCAATTACGACGGATGTCTTGGGGCCAGTCTACTTAGCCATTTTTTACTTGCCTGTGCGAGTACCGCCAGATATTCATTACTAAATAAGTAGAACAAAATCATTAAAAAGTTGAATTGAATTTATGTCGGATAAAAAATAAAAAGTTCCATTAAAGTCCCCGAACAAAATCTGGGTCAAACGCTACCATAGCATGCAGAAATAATCTTCCCAATCACGAAATTCCCGAGGAAACTGAAAATTAAATGATATTCAACAGGAGGAAGGGAGACGCTGATACAAGGAGGATAACAAAATATAAAAGGCTTCCCGCTAGAAAGTGTAGGAATGGATTCTTCTACTCGAATTTTTAAAGTACAAATCAAATTCTTTGGGTGCGATTATAGTTTCACGCACAGCACTTATATTGAAACTGAAAATGAATGAAAAGTCATTGCCCTCAATATACTGAGATTCTATATGTAATTCATATTGGAATATGCTCACTATGTAATTCTATCGCCATTCGGTCCGAATGGTCAATAATAAATATAAACATTTCAATAAAAACTCTCCGTGCTTTTAATAGCGTGATAGCATATATGGGCATAGTCGCACGCGTCTTTTTTATGACGCAATTAATTTGTCTGTAATTTCAACTGCAAAAAAAAACTAGGCTTAGATTTGGGTTGCCTATGATTACGAACGCACATCCTCATCCCTTACTCCGCTTGCCCTGAATTGATTTTTGTGCATACAAAAGGTACATACTGGTAGATTACCGGACAAGCAATAAAGAAACCGAAACCTGTCCGTTTTCAAAATAAATATTTAAATAAAATGAGAGGGGATTTCATGGGTAAAACAGAAAAATATTCACAATACCATAAGCAAGAATCGAAAAAGGAGTTTCCAGAATGGTTTGCAAAGTACTTTGAAAGAGCGACCAGTATGTGCATTCTAGAAGTTGTAATATAGAACTATGCAAAATATTAATGAATGGCTCTTGCAATCTTTTACAGAGACTAATCAAGTCACTGTTTATTTTCAACTCGGCAGCTGGCCAATCTGAACTAGGAAAAGAATAGGACAGCTGGGTATCATCCGCATAAAGGTGTGACTTTGATCTGCCACTTAAGTATGAATTAAAAAGTTTTACGCTGTCAGTAGACAATCCACATCATTTTCAGATAGACAGCAAGACATCATGGTCAATGGTGTCAAATGCCTTGCTGAAATCTAATAGCATTAAAGCGGTAAACTCACCCAGATCATTCGACTGATTGATATCATCAGTTATTTTAGCAAGTGCAGTGGTGCAACTGTATCCTGGACGAAAACCTGACTGTGTTTTAGGAAGGACACTTTGACTGTCAATAGGTGTTCTTAATTGTATTTCAACACTTTTTCAACCAATTTCGAGAGACCAGCTAGAATACTTATTGAACGAAGACCTGATAGCAGTTCAGCTTCCTTACATTTTGGAATCGGCACTATTAAGGCCACTTTCCAGCACTTTGGATATTTTTCCTCCAGAAAAATTGTATTAATAAGATGTACCAAATATGGTAAAATATACGGGACCACAATTTATCGCAAGAGAATTTAATCTACAGGGTGACAGGTAAATAGGTGTAAAACATTTTAGGAGGTGATAGTACAGCCCCTTTGCTATCGAAATTAGTATATAATACCATACCCTATATTCAAAGGTTGAAAAGTTACTGAAGATTTAAGATTTTTTAAAAACAATCCATATTTAAGAGTAAAAAAGTCGAGAGAGAAAAAAGTTGGCGATTAAACATTTGTTTTTTGTGGTTTTGGGTTATTATTTCAATAATTAACTATTATAAATTAAAAAAGATTCGAAAACAATACCAAACAACGTATTTATTTTCATTCCAAAATGTTTAAATAAGAAAAACAAATAACGTTTTACAGTAAGTAAGGTGTTTTACAAAAAATCAGTATACAAAAAAACGTAAAAAACAATTTAAATAATATCCTCGTTTCATAAGGAATCTAAATTGGTATGATAAGTGCACAAAAACTGTGTGAAACTAAACATAATGTATTGTAATACAACAATAGGGAGTAAATTTACCAATGGCTTGTCTCCTATTTTCACAACTCTCTGATTGATAAGAAAGCGTTTTTGTTAAAATAATGTAACTGTAAGCTATGGGACAGTTATTATTTTAAACTACGGTTAACTTACACGATTAGATTATTTACACAGTTGTAATTGTACTACAGAATAATAAAAACTGACTAAAAGTTACTACAATTGGTAAGTAAAATACAATAATGAAATGAAGGTAAAATTCATTGCAATTGTTGTTCGAACTGACGCCGTTTCTTATGCAAGCCCGTAGTCTTTTTATCATGTTGGTACGCGGGATGCGGCCAGTCAGTTGTCCTCTGATAGTGTCAGCAGCAGCAATAATTCTTTCTTTCAACTGTGCAAGAGTGTCTATGGGCTCAGCGTACACCAGTGACTTCATGTGACCCCATAAATAATAGTCACACGGTGTTAAAGCTGGGCTCCTCGCTGGCCCCGGTGTCGGTTCACCTCAGCCAATCCAGCGACAAGGATATTTCTCGTCCAGCCACTGTCTAACATCCAGACGGAAGTGCGCGGGACAGCCATCGTGTTGGTAGATCATCTGCATCCTGATATTCAGAGGCAGGTCTTCGAGATACTCCCAGAGTTCGGATCTCAAAAAGATTTCATTGGATTCGCCATTCAGGTTTTCAGGCAAAAAAACTGGTCCAATTAGATACGTATGAATGATTCCCATCCACACGTTTGCCAAAAATCTTCTTTGATGGGCTCTTGGCTTTGCCATGTGGGGATTTGCCTCTCGTGGGGCCCAATAATGTAAGTTGTGATAATTTGTTGTCCCCTCTCTGTCAAACTTAGACTCGTCGATCCACAATATTTTAGTTAAATAGTCGTTTTCTTCTTGATCCCGATGAAGCATGTATCGACAAAAATCAATTCTTCTTGCAGGATCTCCTTCTTCTAATATCGGTGTGTAATGGAAAGGGTAAAGTCTCGCCGAATGCAAAACAAACCAAACTTTCCACTGAGTCAAACCAAGCTGCTTTGCTATAACTCGTGTAGCCGTCGTCGGGTCTCTGCCGTAGCATTCCAGTATTGCCTCTCGATCTTCGTCGTCAAACAACCGAGGTCTATCAGCATCATGACGTCTCTCATGAACCTGTCCACTTTCCTTGACGCGTTGGTACACAGAAGCAAATACTCGATGACTCGGTATTCGCCGATTCGGAAAGCGGTTTTCGTATTCTCGCCTGGCTTCAACGGAATTTCCATCACTTAAACCATAACAAAACAGAATATCAGCATATTCTTCGTTACCGTAACTCGCCATTATTAAAACTGATCAAAAAAGTAAAAGTACGTCCTACCGCATTAAAGGTTGACATTCTACTAACTAACCTAAGCGTTAGTTCCCTTTCCTTGATCCGTCAGCTGTGTCAATTCATAACACACGCAGAGCTTGCTTCCGAGGAGCGACGACAGATTCCGAATACTTAAACCCGAATAACGGCACAGGGCACAAAAAATAACAAAAAGGATCGAACCATGAAAGGCTCGGTTTACCTGCTCAGTACAATGAAATGCGCTTAGCGGTCCTTTCTAGCAAAGTAATATTGTTTTGTTAAATGGTTTACTTACTGATATGTTATTATACCATTTTAGAAACCTAATGAAACGAGGAAGTTTCTGCAGTTATTTGTACATTTTCTTTATTATGATTTTTTTGAAAAAAAAAGACTTCTTAATGTGAAAGTTGAAAATAAAAATTTTCATTCAACATTTGAATGAAAATAAATAGTGTTTCAGTAGTGTTTTCATATGTTTTTTTAATTTATGAGAATTATTTATTTAACACGTTCAGTGCGAACAGCGTCAAAAGACGCCCTCCGCTCCTGTGGTGGGAGGCGAACGGCGTCTTTCGACGCTCTCTGCCGGCTTCCAAAAAAAGTATTTCAGTTTCTAAGGTGGGTATCCTCATCCCAGTTCGCAGTCAATGTGTTAAATAATAACCTGAAACCACCAAAAAAAGAATGTTTAATCACCAACTTTTTTTATCTCAACTATTTTACTCTTTAATCTGGGTTGTTTTTTAAAAAAAATTAAAACTTCCATAACTTTTTAACCTTTGAATATAGGGTATGGTATCATATACTAATTTTGATAGCAAAGGAGCCGTACTATCACCTCCTAAAATGTTTTACACCTATTTACCTGTCACCCTGTATATCGAATAGAAACTATCCTGGACAAAATCTGGGCCAAACAGTACCGTAGCATGCAAAAACAAACTTCCCAATCACCAAACTCCTCGGGAAACTGGAAATTAAATGACATCCAACGAGCAGAGTTCATTTTATAGCAATTAAGATTTGCGAAGCGCCAGGCTGAAAGAAGTGGAAGATCGATTCTGTCTCTGTCGACCCTTCTCTCAGCCCCGGAGACACTTCGCAGGGAATTCATTGTCTCCAGATACGATTTAAATGCGATTTGTCCGAACGAAATGACGTTAATTGAAATTAGAAAAAAAAAAGATTTGTAGCACGATCAAATAAAGGAACAGCTAAGGTATCTCCTACACTCTGGAGGTTCGTTGAAGAAAGTAATTACTGCAAACCAGATTTGATTTTGATGTCGAAGTTCTAAACAATCGCTTTATTTTCCTGAAGCATTACAGTATACTCAAAAACTCTGCAGCATGCAAAGATGTAGGCTTTTTTACCCATGAGGAGCTGTTGCTATCAAAACAAATATGCTACCTGGTATGCTACCTGAAGCAGTAAAAAAGGCAATCAGAGTAGAGCCTGAGGATACTAGTATTGCTACTACATGAGTTTCTACCAGAATAAGAAGCTGCTAAGCTAGTCCTCTTGCTGAAGGAGTCTAAAACGGAGCGACACCCTGCGGCCTATCGGCCCATCCGTTTATTGAACGCGCTCAGTAAACTATACGAATGGTCTATCAGGAAAATGCTACATGAAGAAATAGATGGAGGCTTTGCGGATAATTAGTACGAGTTTAGGAATGGCCGTTCCATATCTGAGGCGATCGAAACATTGCTGAAAAGCAAGGAAGGCGCTAGATGTTTAAAATACATTTAATACCGCAACATGGAATCGTGTATGAATTAAGACAAAGAAACATATCACCTTACTTGTTATATGTGGTCCGCGCCTATTTTGAAGATCGTAAGCTGCAAGTTACAAAGAGCTATACAGGCTGGCGCATCGAAAATGAAACAGACGCATTTGTTTTCGACGGGGACACAAGTTTGGCAAAAAATCACGTTAGCACGTGCAGCCCCTAAGCAGGGGTGACACAACCACCAAAATCTTAAATGTAAAGGGAGGTCGAGTGATACCTTATTTTAAAGGTCCTTCAATTCCCTTTGTAATGATATAAAATTAATGTACTTCAGTTCAGTAGTTTTGAAGATTTATTGATTTGAAGCTTAAATAAAACTAATACATCATCATTAGTGGAGATCAATACATTTGGCAGCAAAGCAATTTAAAAATGAAGAATGAACTGACCCGTTAGGCAAGTAAATGTTGAAAATGGCCACCATGACACTCCATGCAATAATAAAGATTTTGCCCAAAACGTTGCCGCACATTTTGCAATATTTAAGGAGTAATTTGAAGGCACTCATTCACAACTCTTTGTCGCAGGTCTTCTAATGATGTTGGCTGAGTAGCATAGATTTTGCTTTTAAAATGATCCCACATAAAGGAATCCAAAGGTGATAAATCTGGCGAACTTGGGGGCCATTCAATGGCACCTCTTCTACCAATCCATCGGTCTGGAAACGTCTGGTCTATATATTGTCGAACACGTAATGCATAATGTGGTGGGGCATCATCCTGTTGGAACATCAACCTATTCGCAATGTATCGCCGATCATTCCGATTTTCAATTATGGCTGTTAATGCAGGATCTATGGCGTCTTCCAGTAATTCCAAATACATTTCACCGGTCAAATTTCCAGATAAGAAAAAAGGACCAACTAAATGATCGCCAAAAATACCAGCCCAAACATTTAATTTTTGTAGCTGCTGTGTATGAACCTCATGATAAATTCTGGGATTAGTATTGGACCAATATCGGCAGTTATGACGATTTACTACGCCATTTAAGAAAAAGGAACATTCGCCTGAAGTTGAATAGAAAATGTTCATCGTTCATAATTCGTTCACTCATATCTTCACAAAATTGTAATCGCCGATCAAAATCGTCTTCATTAAGTTCTTGTACCAGGAGAATTTTATACAGATGAAAAATATGGGCCTTTAGAATCCGTTGGACAGTACGTCGACTAACACCACACAAAGTCTCCAATTTGCGGGTACTTAATGTAGGATCTACATAAACTTGCCCTAAAACCCCCACTTCTATTGCTTCGTTCCTTATGGGATTTTCAATGTAGCGTTTTTGATTGGCGACTGACCCAGTTTCCCGAAATTTAGCTACAAGTTCTAGAACATATTGTCGATGAACGTTACTGTTCTCATGTCGTTCATTAAATATTTCTGCTGTTCTATTAGCGCACTGATTATTTCCGAAAAATATTTCGATAATTTCAGCTCTTTCTGCTGTGGAATATACCACGGTTAATTTATGTAATAAAGCGTTACAAGTTATTTTAGGAACAAAGTTTGGTCAATTCAATCGCAAACTATGTACTAATTTCCTATTTAAAATAAGTACGAGATACTTCCTTATCTTTCTTCAAGAAATAACTTATTTGCGACAAAAAAACGCTCCAGTAGCTATTTCCAACAACAAAATGATAAACAAACCATGGGCGTAGTGAAGAACTTATTAAGTAATTCTTTTGGTCAAATTTTTTCTGAAAGTAGTACAAACTAATCTGATGTACCTATTAAAGCCTGCTTTAAGCTTTAAATCAATAAGTCTTCAAAACTACTGAGCTGAAGCTCATGTATTTTAAATAATTGTAAAGGGAATTGAAAAACCTTTAAAATAAGGTATCACTCGACCCCCCTTTCCATTTAAGATTTTAGGGTTGGTGTCACCCCGCCCAGGGGGCTGCACGTGTTAACGTGTTTTTTTGTCAAACTTGTGTCCCCTTCGAAAACAAAATCTACGGGTCTGAGCGTTTTTCAAAAAAAAACTGAGCTGCCAGTAAATGCGTCTGCTTCATTTTCGATGCGCCACCCTGTATAATGGATGTGACTGCAGAGTACTACAAGGGTCAATTCTGGGCCCGACTATCTAGAATAATCTATACGACCTGTTGCTGGTCCTAGGACTGAAGGAGAGGGCAATGGCCGTTGGTTTCGCGTAGGCTGTTTGGTGAACGCAAGAGAAGATGACGAGCTAGTGTTCCGAGTAAACGGGTCTCTTAGAAGAACAAATATGGGGATGAAAAGTCATGACTTGGAGCTTTCACATCTCAAGGCAGAGGCGGTAATACTGAAAGACAAACGAGTGGACACGTCAGTTTTCACGTATGTAATACAGAAATAGTCTCTGCAGAGTTACGTTGGACAGAAATGGTACCTTTGCTCAGCACATTAAATGTACGTTAGGCAAGCCGGAAGGAAGGTCGGCATCATTGAGCAGATTCATGCCGAATTTGGCATCGAACTGACTTAGAAGATAATACTGTTGAGACCTGACAGGCTGATGCAGAGTCTTGGGACAAATATAACTGTTCGCAATACCAAAGACCAGGACAATGCAAAAATTAGGCACAGGGAAATTCGCAGCATAAAGGCGGTCAGTTTTCGGCCCAGCAGATTGTCGAGAGTTTCTCAAACAGAAGCCTTCCACTACTTACATGTCATGATGGAGCGATTGTGTCTCCAAGGCTAAGCCAGAAGTGCTTGTCATGGTGTTTGCTGCAAAACCAGCCAACGCCCGAGTGTGATCGATTCCAAAGTTTTGCAGTATTCATAAGATCAAGGAAAGCGACCCTTGTTTGTCAAGACCAAGAAAGTTTCTGATCCTGACGTTGCCCAGTGCTACGGGTCCCTTCTAGATATCTTACCAATTCGGTACTTTCTCAGACGATTAAAAACTTGCTCAAGTTGAGTCTGTCCCAAAAAGTGATTCTAAGATTGACCTTTACAACTACTACATACCTAGCTTTTGAAATATCCCGATCTCGACAGGTAGTACGGTTCAACGACGAAAGGTACTTACTAGCTCTAAAGAAATATCCCAACTTCATTAGGAGCAGCTCATATATCTAGGATGAAATTAGGGCCCGAAAAATAGTGTCACGTCTAACTTCGCCGCTGAGAGACCCAAAGATGATAGTTCCACCAAATGAAACCTTCACTATATATTTTCTATTCCATTAGCAAAACATGCCACTGTATGCAAAATTACTAATGGCAAGTACGAGCTGCGCTTAACCACTACAAGAGACAATGTTGTCGAAACAGATATTACCCCAGGTGACGGCTCATTCCTGAGCAGCCGTGTACACATAACAGCCCACGTCTGACTTTAATATTTATCCGAAACTGGAAAAGTTTCCAGGTTTCCAGTTGTCGTTACAAACATCGACCGCCACGCCACAGAGCATTCATAAAACTTTTTAATAGGGAGCACAGCAGAGCCAGACAAAGGCTCTAGCTATAAATTACGGATAATAATCGTATTAGTGGTGTTCATTCGCAGACCTTTTCACCCCCCGTTTAACCCGTCTGACCCAGCCGCCCTTTGGCTTCGCTCAGAGAAGTTACGCTTGAAATACATCGCTCATAATATGGAAACGTACAGGTACGCTCATACAGGGTGTTACAAGACAAATATATAAATCAATACAGGGTGTTTCAGTTTATTGTTGCATAACTTTGAGATTCGATAGAACTTTTAAAATCAATGCATAAAGTCTATATAAACATGGGTCGAAAAATGCGTGGCTTCCGAAATACAGGGTGTTTAAATTCACTTTCTAAAATAGTTTTTTTTTAATATTTCGAACAATATTTGATGTATAACAGTGAAAATTGGTATACAAGGGTTTTTTGGTACGACAAAACGAGCCATGGTCATAGTTTTACTGTAGCCGCTAGAGGGCGCTCTCTACTGTACCTGTAGTGTATTAAAATGACCAAACAATTTTTCTTAGTGCAATTTTTTGCTTTTTGAATAACAAAACTGATTCTTCGCACTTTTCAACATAAAAAGGCTCTCTTGTGAATTTTAGTTATAGTTAGCCGTTTTTGAGATATTTCGATTCTTAAGGTTGCAAATATTTTTGAAATTGAAAGCAGAATAAGGTTAAACGTCAATTAGTTGACAGTTAGTTTCATTGTCTGTTGAAACCTGAAACGTTTATTTGCAATAGTGAATGCACGAAATTTAGTTTCTTTTACCTGTTTTTTATAAAAATGCCATTTTTATTCTCCAATCAAGAGTTAGCGGATATTCATTTTGTGTATGGCTTTGTAAATGGAAACGCAGCAGAAGCAGCCAGAGAATACGCACGAACATTTCCAAACAAACGACACCCAACTCGCTCAGTATTTGTAAGAGTGCATCGCTAAATAATTGAAAATGGTTTTGGAAATTTCCAAAGGGATCAAAACATGAATGTTCGTCAGCGCAGATTTATCCGTATGATTCTGCGTGAGTTTGATAGAGATCCGACCACAAGTGTTAGGAGAGTTTCTGGTGCCTTGGGAATTTCAGCAAGCCATGTTCACCGTGTTCTTAGAAATGACCATAGACGTCCTTACCATTTGCAACCTGTGCAAGGACTACAGCCAGGGGACGGAGAACGAAGAATCACATTTTGTCAATGGATTCTTGATAGGACTGATAATAATAGGGAGTTTTTAAGTAACGTTTTATGGACCGATGAGTCATGCTTCACTACACTTGGAGTGGTAAATTTTCACAATCAACATATTTGGTCGCATGAAAATCCGCATTCAGTTCGGGAAAGAAATTTTCAGCATGAATTTAGTGTGACCGTGTGGATTGGTATCTAGCGAAATCGACTATTTGGACCCTACCTTTTGCCTGCAAGGTTAAACGCTGCGACCTTCTTGGAATTTTTAAAGGCTGAACATGCAAATATGTGGGATGATTTTATGTTCGATTTAAGAAGATTGGCCTGGTTCCAGCTTGATGGTTGTCCAGCTCATTATTCGAGAATAGTTAGAAACTGGCTGGATGAAAATTATCCAGAAAGATGGATCGGCCGTGGAGGACCAGTCGCCTGGCCTCCACGATCCCCTGACCTAAATCCATTAGATTTCTTTGTGTGGGGATTTCTAAATGAAAAAGTGTACCAGACTCCCGTAACCACAAGAGATATGCTAATAGACAGAATCAGGAATGCATGTGATGTAATAAGGCATTATTTGAATAATGCTATACCACGTTCGATCATTCGTGGATGTGAATTGTGTATTGAACAATTGGGTTTACATTTCGAGCAAGTACTTTAGATTTTGTATGTTTGTCCTAACTATCCAGTAGCATTTTAGTTGTAAATAATTAATTTAATTTGTTAAAAATAATAAAATTAAACAAATTAATATTCTGTTTTTTGTGTTTATTTGGAGTTAGGAATTATTGCTGTGTTTAAAAACACAATCTAAACGATCATCTTAATTACTTGTAATGCCCAAATCGAAAATGTAAAAAATATTACTTTCCCATGAATAATTAAAAATACATCGAACCTTAGAAATCGAAATATCTCAAAAACGGCTAACTATAACGAAAACTCACAGGAGAGCTTTTTTATGCAGAAAAGTGCGTAGAATCAGGTTTTTTGTTCAAAAAGCAAAAGATTTCACTAAGAAAATTTTTTCGGTCATTTTAATACACTACCGGTACAGTAGAGAGCGCCCTCTAGCGGCTTCAGTAAAACTATGCCCATGGTTCGTTTTGTCTAACATAAAATCATCCCACATATTGGCATTTTCAGCCTTTAAAAATTCCAAGAAGGTCGCAGCATTTAACCTTGCAGGCAGACGGTAGGGTTCAAATAGTCGATTTCGGTAGATACCAATCCACGGTGTCACGCTAAATTCATGCTGAAAATTTCTTTCCCGAACTGAATGCGGATTTTCATGCGACCAAATATGTTGATTGTGAAAATTTACCACTCCACGTCTAGTGAAGCATGACTCATCGGTCCATAAAACGTTACTTAAAAACTCCCTATTATTATCAGTTCTATCAAGAATCCACTGACAAAATGTGATTCTTCATCCTCCGTCCCCTGGCTGTAGTCCTTGCACAGGTTGCAAATGGTAAGGACGTCTATGGTCATTTCTATGAACACGGTGAACATGGCTTGCTGAAATTCCAAGGCACCAGACACTTGTGGTCGGATCTCTATCAAACTCACGCAGAATCATACGGGTAAATCTGCGCGGACGAACATTTATGTTTTGATCCCTTTGGAAATTTCCAAAACCATTTTCAATTATTTATATCTTGATTGGAGAATAAAAATGGCATTTTTATGAAAAACAGGTAAAAGAAACTAAATTTCGTGCATTCATAATTGCAAAAAACGTTTCAGGTTTCAACAGACAACAAAACTAACTGTCAACTAATTGACGTTTAACCTTATTCTGCTTTCAATTTCAAAAATATTTGCAGGCACAGCCTACTTCTAAGAATTATCGAGATACTGACTGTTTAACGTTATTTTATCATAAATAATTAAAAATGCATCGAACCTTACAAATCGAAATATCCCAAAAAGGGCTAACTATAACGAAAATTCACAAGAAAGCTTTTTTATGTTGCAAAGTGCGAAGAATCAGTTTTTTTATTCAAAAAGCAAAAAATTGGAGTAAGAAAAAAATATCGGTCATTTTAATACACTACAGGTACAGTAGAGAGTGCCCTCTAGCGGCTACAGTAAAACTATGCCCATGGTTCGTTTTGTCGTACCAAAGAACCCTTGTATACCAATTTTCACTGTTATACATCAAATATTGTTCGAAATATTTAAAAAACTATTTTAAAAAGTAAATTTAAACACCCTGTATTTCGGAAGCCACGCATTTTTCGACCCATGTTTATATAGACTTTATGCATTAATTTTAAAGTTCTATCGAATCTTAAAGTTATGCAACAATAACAATAAATGAAACACCCTGTATATAACTGTCCGTTTCAATCTGATTATAAAGGGAGAGTTACAAAAGGAACTAATGGATATTTTTTCAAACTTCTGGATTTATCGGAAATGTTGATAGTCCGGGTAATATCTGTGCATCTGATGGGGAAAATACTAGAGTTAAGATTTTTTGCGTAATATGGCGTCAACGTCGTCGTTGTCATCAGCTCATAAAACGATTAAGTTCGGCACGGGTTAGCCCCTCGGAACTAGCTACAAACATGTATAACAAAAAAATAAATGGATTAAGTTAGCCAAACAGGCCCATGCAGTTCGTCCATACTCCATAGTCTCAACCCATTTGATACCGCTTTCGCTAGTTCCTTCCCTGCTATAAGGATCGACCATCTGGCACCGGTCCTTAACCACGCTTGTGTAAAATATGTACTGACAGGTGCGTAAAATTAACGCGGTTCGAAATCTGTAAATATACTAATGCCAAAAAAAGATATATATCCTCTTTCACCCCCTGCAACCCCCAATCCTCTATCAGGAGTTTCTAAAACACCAAAAAGAAAACGATTTTTGAACGGTTTCTTTTTTGTGATTTTGACCCTAGGCTTGCGTTCTTTGGACTGAATTTCAAAAACTGCTAAGGTTTTGCGTCCTTGGCATAGAAATAACACTGTGTAAAAGTTTCATCGAGCGCTACTTCTCCAGTTTTTTTATAAAACGGATACCCGTCGGAACGTGTCATTTCCCTTGGAACATCCCCAAAAAGTTCCCCAAGTGAAAATCCCGCAAATTTGGGGGTTAATATCCCTACATAGCAACCCTGGTATACCAGGCGTCAAGCATCGGGATCAGTTTTACAGCACGAACTGCACTGCCGTAGGCTCCATGCAAAGCACAATTGTCGCAGAAAGCGTGGTTAGATGCCTCCTGTCATCACATGTCATTGTAATAATTTAGGAGTTCTAAAAATGAAGCTTGACAGTATTCCACAGTATAACGTCATCTGTCAATCTACATTACCAAGGGATTTACACACATACAGCTGTATTGACTGATGGATTCGTTAGTGTTAGTGGATATCTACGTTACCTTATGCATGAATAATTAGTGACGAAACGGCTACAGGGTCGATAAGTATCATATTCCGTGATTCATATGCAAGACTGATCGTGTAACATTCGTAAATAAGATAGTTTTAGATACTTTTCATATTTTCCAAATATAATAGAACAGGGTCCAACTATTAGGAAACTGAAAACCTAACTGTTGAGAGGTTAACCGATGGTAGATTCATTTTGATCTACTTGTAGGTCCTTGGATCTCCGAAGAAAGTTGTGAGATTTACTGAAAGAAACTGACCATAATGGCAAAAACGTATCATCTTCTCATATACAGAGGTTGCTTTGGATTCCCTTGGATTACCTCTGATTTTCTTTAACCGCCTCTAATCTCATTCCAGTGCGATAGAGAATCTCTATGAATTGCCTCAAACTTCCTCCATGACGCCTCCTTGCTATGTGCTGATCAAAAAAGCATCACAGACGCATGGTAAGTTCTTACTCGTGGTACACGTTCTTAACCAACATCCTACTGAAAAACCATCAACCGTTATGCTTTTTAAGCTTCCACTAGACCAGCCCTGTTCACTAGCGTTGCAGCATAAAGATGCAAATAGCACTTTTTCACTCCTTTGGCGTGATAATTAGTCATTGAAAGCTACTCTATGCGGCTCTCATGCCCCAATTTAAACTATTACGCTTTTAAATAATAGCCCTAAATAACCATCGTTTTAACTTCGAGTTGCCGGTTTTCTGTTACGTAAATTTCCCTGTGGGGCTTTCCGGGTAATTTTTGTTAGCTGCTAAGCTGCATGCGACCATAAAGAATCAGGCGATGCTTAAAAAGACCCAACTAATCCAGCTGAAAAAGACGTAAAAGGATTAATCCTCCAACAGCTGCTGAATCCTGCTTATCCTTGTGAATCTTGGACTGTCTCAAGCTTGAGTGAATGACGTTTCAGTCATTCATTCTATTTTACAAAGTACAATATTATAAGCTCAAGCTTTTTGATCTAATTCGGTTTCTTTAGTAGCATTCTCAACAATTTTTGTAATCATTTCATTGGTCTCAATGTTATGTTTATATTGACATTTGTTGTTGTTCATTACCCCTAATGTGTTTAATTTTTCCAATTAAATTAATAATAATTTGGCAAGTTAGACAATAGAATGGTTTTTATTTTTATACTCAAAAATGGCGCATCGAAGGAAAACAATTCAAGAGAGATCATTTGTATTAAATTAAACGGGGAATTCAAAAATAATTTTTAGTTGGCAAAAAACCATTGACGTACCATTTTTTTCTTAAAAAATTTCGAAGTCGTCACTCGTACGCACGCCACTGTTAAAGCTCAAAATTACTTTTGTATTGGAAATTATGCAACTTTATAAACTTTCACTAAGCACTAAATATCAGTGAAATACCTGAAGCGGTTCTGAAAATATTAATTGATTTCCATTTTTTTCCTAAAACTTCAACACCGCAAGTTTTTGTAAGGGAACATTTTTGGACCATAGTTTATAAAGCAAACTAACATTAATTTTTTATGTAGATTCACACCCTTAAATATTCGCATATCATTAAGGATCACCCTATAGACAATTATTGCTGAGAGTTACAAAACGTTGGGCTTTGATATACGTGAATTACTGTTAGGCTTTTTATTGCTCATTTGTTCGTTCAAAGCTTAAATTTGCATCAATTGTTTGGAAAGCTTCGTATAAGAAGACGAAAAGTGGCAGTTACCCGCCAATTGGCTACCCTCAAAAAATTTCGGAAGAAGCCTTTGATATAGAAAGTCTCAGGGTAAAGCGTCCATGTAAGAGATGACACACTTCAGAAAGAAGCCTCTAATACCCACAATTTTTCTTATGTACGAGCCTACTTCAGTTGCCCCACTTCAAGATTTGTACCAAAAGATGCCTTTATAAACTAAACATGACGAAACTATTTACTTCTAAAACAATTTATTTTCTCAAAAACATTTTAGATACACTCTAGTCGTAAAAAATACATATTTGAAATCACTTAGACCTATAACTAATAGAACATCTGAACAAATAAACAATGTTCGAATAAATGCGCGAAGTTAACAAAGCAACAATTGAAAGATTACCATTGGGTAACATCACCTTTATTTTTTTTACGGCTGAAATTCTTTGGGGCATAGTGTTAACCAAGTTTTGGCAAAAATTTGTTGTAAAACAATCCCATATTTCTTGATGGTTTTGTCTCAGTTCGGTGATTGTACGAGCAGGATGTTGTCGTAGAAGTAGAACCTTTTTCATCTCGTGCCACAAAGTTTCAATAGGTGACAGATCTGGACTGATAGAAACCCATTTCAAAAGTGGTACATTATTTTCTTCCATCCATTTTATAGCCTTTTTTGAGGTATGGCACGCTGCACCATCTTGCTGAAACACAAAATCTTGGCCGGATGTCAAACATTCTTCCATCACTGGTAAAGCGATTCTTCTAAAATTGCCAAATATTTGTTTGTATCCACATTTCCATCAATAAAATGAAGTTTTGATGACATACTGCCCCAGACCATAATGGATGCTGGAAATTTCACTTTTCTCTTCAGACAGTCAACATGGAATGCTTCATTTTTTTTGCGAATAACTCTACTACGACTGTCACCAACACAAACTTCGAATCGGGCCTCATCACTCCATTGTATTGCTCACCATTGTTGAGGTGTCCATTGTCTATGTTCTTTAGCCCATCTAAGCCGATTTTTCTTTTGCAGAGGAGTTAGAAGTGGCTTTTCTTTGGCCTATAAACAAGTTGTGCAACTTTAGGGTTTTTACTTTTTGTTATAAGAAAACTTACCTTGCAAGTGCTAAGTCCCAATTTGTGGGCCTCACACTGTACCGCGATAAGTCTAACAAAGTTGCAATTTCTGAGTTTGATTTCCCAGAATTAAAAAATATAATTATCAGTAACCGAATTTTCTCACTAATAACCTTTCCTCTACCCATTTTGAAAACCTTAACTACCGAAAACTATTTTAAACGTATTCTCACAGCTGTGATTAATAAAAACAACTGTCATAGCTTTTATTTTTGATAGCCACCTATGCGTTATAGACTTATTTAGCATTGAAATGAAAATAGGTTGATATGCTGTAATTGCAACATGTGTCATTTTTATGCTGCAAATTTGATTAAGGAGTGATAAAGTTGGCGTTTTCTACTATATATTATCAAAATATTCATTGTTAATATTCTAAACCTGTAAGACAAAAACTACGATTTCAATAGTTGGGCCAACTGAAGTGGGAAGTTACTATCTATAGTGTCGTGTGCCAAATCCAAAAGTAAAGATACTACGTATACGACATCGTAAAGTCTGCTATAAACAAATTTAAGCACATGACTGCTTGCCGTTTCGACAGATTTCTCAGCTCTCAATCTATGTTGCCATGCATTTGGGATATGGGATAACTGAGCAAAATCCTTTAGTCTGTGATACGTAGTAGTTTGGACGTATTGCTCAATAATGAAATTTGGGGATAGTTGTTAACGTTATCACGTTCGCCTTTTTTAAATAGGTATGATCACCGCAAATTTTAATATGTTAGCAAAAAAAGCAACTTTCAACACACAACTAAAAATTTCATTTAAAATATGTGAGGTAATATTATCAAAGACAGTAGAGTCATTACTTCTGATGCTCATTTAAGGTAGTTGGTAAGATGAAATGATACAGGGAAGTGATCAGTTCTGGTCAAACTGTGATTCCATTTTATAAATGCTGAAATATTCCTATTATAAATGAGTTCATATTTTTGCAGAAATATAGTGCACGTCTCTTTTTATTCATATCCACATCACTGCCTCTACAAATTGTTCGCATATCCTTCAGTATAAAAAGTAGGACAAAGCTTTGGTATACTGACAGAGGACTGTGTTTATATTCATACATCGCTGAACCTTTGATCTGGATCTTTTCAAAGCCTGTAGCGGAGTTCCTCCGACGGCGAAATGTTTTCCCGTTTTTATCGTATTTCCCCAGATTTTTCGGCAAATTATGCCCGAAAGTAGAAAAACAAAAGGTACGCGATGTCGAATAAAGTTTTAGCTCGAGCGCTGCCTCACACAAAAATGTCTTGGCGGGTGAGTTTTCTTCGGTTTCTCCGAGCGGCCCAACAGGTCACAGACACCTCGAAGCCCAGGGGTGTATTAAGAAGCTTGTTCCGTTAACGGTATCAGGGATAATTTTTGTGGGTTAATGAAAACTCCTCTTTAATTTTTGTCGAAATTTGCCACGCTCCTTTTAAAAGCAAGAGGATGGTGGTGTGATTCCTCGTTCCCTTTTTTTTTTAATTAATTAATGAATCAATAAAACACTATAAATGAAATCTAAGGGTCAATCAATGCAAAACAACTGACAAGCGGAGAGTAGCATGGATACAAGCAAAGTTAAAAATGTACTAAAGTGATATACCTTCAGAAAGCTACCCTTGTTCTAAAAAGAAGGTGACTTGTGGATACTGCCCTAAATTTGAGTACGAAAAATTCCAAACAAAATCACTCTACACTCTAAGAATTTCAGTCAGCAACAATCAATATATTAATATCTATAAAATACCCAATTAAACCTGTTCACATCAGGGCTTTTTTGTCAAGGGGAAGGCATGGCTTCCAACAAATCGGCTGCGAAGCAGCTACAAGGCAGCTACAAAACAAAGCTGGAGGAGTGCGGTGGTTCTCCGCAATGCCTTTCTACTAAAAGGAAGCAGATATTGAACAAACTTCTTCAGAACATGAATTAATGGACGTGGTCCGATGGTATGCAAAAAAGAACTTACCGCTAAAGGTTACAATCCATTAGAAAATGGACGGGGCAGCACTCAAACCAACACAACTAAACGTAAGGTACAAAATAAAAGGGTACTACTCCATAAATCGGTGTTTGGGAGTCTAATATCCCAGAATCTGGAAATTAATTAAACTAAACCCACACTAACTTTTTAAAAGAAGGTTAAATGAGTAGCCTTAAAGAAGGTATGTTCGACAAAAGGAACGGAGAATAGCCGGTAAAGAAGATATCATGATGGGTAAAGAAGGTATCTCGATAGGAAATCAAAATCGAAAATAGTCGTTAATAATTCTATAATACTATACTATAACTATCTAAAACTGTAATGACTCATCGATGTTCACGTGAACATCACTTAACTACCAGTAGTCGGCTGTTCATAGGCGGGGTATGAATGTTTAACATGGGTGAACTAGATTTGTCACATGCTTAATAAAGAGTGGTTTGAAACATATTGTAAGTCAAAAATTTGGGAATTACCTTTATTCATCGTCGTTTCCACTTACATCTGACAGTAATAAACTGTCGCTATCGCTTTCCTCTTGAAATTGACTATAACTGGCTCTATGATGGTGTCGATGTGGTGGTCAAGCTGCCACATTTTTGTTTCTTCCTTCACAACATGACGGATAGCATTCTGCCAAGCTTCGGGCGTTACTAGCTGTATGGAAGTCTCAAGTAAAACCTAAACGTCTGGTAATTTGAAGGTTGTGTTATGGCGCGCAATATAACCCTTCACTTGAGCCCAGATGAGCTCTATTGGGTTCAGTTCACAGTGGTAGGGCGGTAACCGCAGCACAGTGACACCACATTGACGGGCCATCTCATCAGTCACGTAACTAATGTTCGCAGGTTTGTGCTGTTTAATTTTTTCATACAATTCCGCTTTCACACATGAATCGTCAAACGGGATTAATTTTTCGCGCAACCATTGCTGCATGTCACTTTTTCGATATCCCATAGTCGGTACACGTTCGGCTCGACGACTATGGTAGGAAGCATTATCCATGACGAGCACAGAGTTGCGCTCAACTCGCTGAAGCACCCCTTGAAACCAGCTCTCGAAGCAGCTGGCATTCATTTCGTCATGGTAATCACCTCCTTTCTTAGAGGCGAAAATCAAGTCACACTCTTCTAAAAGCCACTATCGCTACCAATATGAGTTACGATCAATCTTTGACCTTTCCCTGACGGTCCACGAAGACCTGTTGACAAACCTTCAATGCTTGCTTGTCGGTTACTCACTACGTTTTTGTCTATTCAGGTTTTTTTAACTGTGTGACCTGCATTTACCCATGTCTCATCCAAATAATAGATTTTTCTGCTTTGTCGCCTATATTCAATCATTTCGCGTAGGTATTTTCGACACCAGGCGACTATTTCAGGTCTCTCTATCAATACTGACTTTCGATTACGCGTTTCGTAAAGAAAATTAATTTCGTGCAGGGATTTCCTCATTACCTCGACGCTCATTTGGGGTATAATTTCATTTTCCTTGATCGCTGCATGTACAGCCTTGAGGGTTGGTATCTCATTCCTAAAGAAGAATGAATGTACGGTTCGCCTTGACGCCATTTTGCTATCGTCATCCAATTTAACGGCCTTTCGTCCCTTCAAATTAAACTTTGGACCAGTAGTAGCTCCACTTTTTTTCTTCTTTTCATGCACCACCCTGCGAATGGTCCACTCTGGTATGCCTGTCATACTTTCACAACGCGCGAGTGCATCTCCCTGCGACATAGTTCTGTTCAGTTAATTGAACATGTTGAGCACGATTTCTTTCGCGTCCCTCTTCAGTGCGTTACGAAGCCGTCTACTTGTTCCCTGGCTTTCAGTACTTCCACTCGTGCCATTTGTACTCTCCATGGTTAAGTATAACCAAAACAGTAACCACAGAAAAGACAACAATAACAATCACACAACAATTCTTATAAAAACACACAATATGCGATCGCTCAACGAAACACGTTCCAATGCGTTGCCGACGCCTATGAGTCTGCCGGTCGAGGCGCGTCTTTGATTTCATTGGTTCTACCGGCGGAGAACAATCAGCCATTATTTTCATCTCTGTCTGTGCTGTTGACCACCGCAAAGCCACAGAAACGACATATGTCGTACGCTATACGACTGTACTGGAAGGAAGCCGGGATCGAGCTCTGATCACGTGTTGATCACGCGTATGAGTCATTACAGTTTTAAATAGTTGTAGTATAGTGTCCAAAAGATTTCAACACAATACTGAGTCGCTGAGAAAAAAAGATATAACACGAGTGAAATTATACAAACAATAAACTACTAAAGTTACCAAAAGAAAATCATTTAAAGGGTTTGACCTAGGAATGGGAATTTACTCTACTATTAATAAAGAGAAATTCAAATGTACGTGGTCCGATGGTATGCAAAAAAGAATTTATCGCTGAAGGTTCAAATCCCATTAGAAAATGGACGGGGTAGCACCCAAACCGACACAACTTAACGTCAGGTACAAAATAAAAGGGTACTACTCCATAAATCGGTGTTTGGGAGTCTAATATCCCAGAATCTGGAAATTAATTAAACTAAGCCCACACTAACTTTTTAAAAGAAGGTTAAATGAGCAGCCTTGAAGAAGGTATGCTCGACAAAAGGAATGGAGAAAAGCCAGTAAAGAAGGTATCTTGATAGGACCAAATATCCCTAGACAGCTAGTACGTACGGAAATCACAAGGTGGCGTTGCCAATGGGCAGAACCAACTCTACGAAGGTCCAACGATATTTTATGAAGAAATTTCGAAAATAGTCGTTAATAATTCTATAATACTAGTGTCCAAAAGATTTCAACACAATACTGAGTCGCTGATAAAAAAAGATATAATACGAGGTAAATTATACAATCAATAAACTATGAAATTTACTAAAAGAAAATCATTGAAAAGGGTTTGGCCTAGGAATAGGCATTCTACTCTACTATTAATAATGAGAAATTCAAATTACTAATAAGTGATCAAAATAGTAAAAAGGGTTACGTGATTTTGGCACGTGACAAATTCGTAAATAGAATCAGGAAACGACTTCCCACAAAACAATGTAAAAGACTGGCGTAACGAAAACACGTTTAATCGCTTATCACATTATCACAGTTAGATACGTATTTGTCCCAAAAAATGAAAAATCTTTTTTTCAAACGCATACCTCTAATTTTGCTTGAACATCTTATCAAAACAATTGTAACTAAAATTTCATGTACCTAGGACCAGGGCAAGGCCATGTAGACCTGATCACTTACCTGGGTGGACAAGAAATTAGCCACAAAACAAGAAAACGCGAGACTTTAGTAATACGAGGGATGTCTTTTAAGTTTTGCATATAGAAACATAGTAGACCACGCGGATCGAACGTCAGTACTGAATCTTAACCTCACTCTTTAGTAAACATAAATTCAAAGTTTCACAACAATACGTGCAGTGTTCTCACTACAGTGAATTTTTAAGTGTCACCAAGTCATTAGAAAAATAGAACTCAACCGAGTACATTTTCGCGCCATAATTTATTACAACTTTCAGAGACAATTATCGCAACAAGAATGCCTTACTGAGTTACTGTTTGTTTTCGGCAACGAAGCAGCACATCAGTCGACAATTTCCCGTTGGTATGGAGAATTCAAACGTGGACGGGTGAGTCTTAGCGACGATCCCAGGGTAGGTGCACCAAAAACGGCAGTCACCCAGGAAAACTCATCAATGAAGATAGACATGTGACATATCGCGAGATTGAGGCGTCCTTGCTGATCTGAAAGACCTCAATTCAAAAAATTTTACATGAAGAATTAGGAGTAAGAAAATTAGTTTCTCGTTGGATACCTCACCTGTTGACTGACAAGCAGAAAGCAGCCAGGATTAATTGGTGTCAAAAACGGTTAACCGTTTCAATTCCGGAAACTCAAAAAATGTGTACAGCATTGTTAGTGGTAACGCATCGTGGATTAACTGTTATGAGCCAGAAAATAAACGACAGTCGGCTGTTTGGGTGTTCCAAGGTGAAAAAAAGCCAACAAAAGTCATCCGTTCTCGAAGTGTTTCAAAAAAGATGGTCGCTACATTTGTGTTAAAAGCGGGTCATAATGCAACAGGTCCTCTTAATGAGCAAAGAACTGTTAGTGCAGCTTGGTATACCACCATTTGTTTGCCAAAAGTCATCATCGAGCTTCGAAAAATCAACCTCGAAAGAAGAATCATCCTCCACCAAGACAATGCAAGCTCACACACAGCCCAAAATACAAGGCAGTATTTAACGGAAGAAAACGTGGAATTATTGGACCATCCTCCATAAAGTCCCGATCTAAGTCCTAACGATTTCTTTACTTTCCCGAAAATTAAAAACAGACTGCGTGGTCAAAGGTTCCAGTCACCAGAAGAAGCAGTTGACGCATTCAAAAATGCCGTTTTGGATCTGCCAGCAAACGAGTGGAATAAGTGCTTCGAAAATTGGTTCGAGCGCATGCAGATGTGTATAAATCTTCGTGGAGAATACTTCGAAAAACAATAAAGTCATTTAAAACTATCTACCGTGTTGTTTTATTTCCATGTGCAAAGCTTAAAAGACATCCCTCGTAGTACTAAATAATTATTATTGCAAGCACATGTAATTCGATTCCAAATGCTTATAGTTTATTGTGGCAGCGAATCAAATTCAACTAAAGAACTGGCATAGTAACATATTGTTCTGTTCGGTCTCCAAGAACCTTATATTACGAAATATCTGGAGTAGACCAGCTGGAAACAGGTGGTGTGCCCTCTCATGTGCTCTGTGAAAAGAAAATAAAGCCTTAATCTGGGTTCAAGCACATGGCACACTGGAAAGTGAAATGATCGTTTAGTGATCGAATCTGTCGAATACGTCCCTGGACACAGCCTTCGGGCGTATCAGAAATCCGGCACGGACCTCTTTGAAAGTGGAATGCCTGCATAAGACAGCTGAAGGAGTAAAGATCCTTGTGAAGTTCAGGAGAGGGAAAAAAGCTTGCCTCTGGCGAAAAACGGGGTTGAAGTTGAGATAGAAGGACCGATAGGAACATCTTTGAGGAGTTTACTGCGTAAACAATGGTATTGAGTCTATCGAGGCGTTAATAATGAAGAATGCTTAGCAATAACAAAGACATGCTTTGACCTTTTTACAGGGATTTTAGATCGATACGTATTTTTTGAACGGATCAAGTTAGCATGCTGACACTTGAAATGAACAAAATGACCCATAAACACTATATTTTAAAGCAAAAATCACAGTTGAAAGTTCCAAGATGACGGCTAGGCGCCATTTTCTCACATGGACTGTGGGGTCATCTTATATCTGATTTTCAAAACCCTCGGAAGATAATTGAACCGCTTATAACTCAACAATTAGGTACCTAATCATCGAAACGTGACAGTAGCATGTTATATCATTCTGCTTCTTTGAAAATGACAGATTTTCGATTTTATAACATATATGCTAGTGAACGCGTTCTAGAGCGGAATGCTGATATAATATACCATCGCGCTTTGATGATTGGTTGTTGAGTTATAAGTTACTGAATATACAAAAACGTTCAGCTTGGGCAGCCTTCTAGTTCGCAATTTTCAAAGATGTCGGTTTTATACAGGGTGACTTGTAATGTTACGTATTCCTGTTAACGGGTGATAGATTAGGTCAAAAGCAACCGATTTTGGCCTATAATGTCCTATCCAGAAGTTAACCGTTTTTGAGTTATTTGAATTTTATTTTTCTTATTTTTTATTCCGATTTCAGACGGTTAAAATTGAAATACAAAAAAACTACATGTTTGATTTTGAGTTTTTTATATAGTTCATAATAAGTAATAAAATGTTGAAAACCTACAAAAGTTTAAAATGACGCTTTTGAAATGGATCATCAGCTTTCATTTGAGGTATAAAAGTTACAACTAACTCAAGTACAAAGACATAAAATTAAAAAAAGATGAGTAAAGTTGTACGAACGATAATTACGTAGGATAAATAAAAGGCTTTTATTTTAATTACTGTTTTATTTAATTACATTTCGTTTAGTATTTTACAGATTCTGCTCAAATTGTAATCCCCTGTTACGAATACACGCCCGCATTCTCTTACGTAATTCACTTTTGGTTGTTAAGCGGCTTTTTATTTGGTCAGATGCACTGATTATCCTTGTAATTATTTCATCACGCGTTGGTACGGGCGAAACATCCTACACCAGGCTTTTCATATGTCCCCACATATAGTAATCCATCGGTGTGAGATCTGGGCTTCTTGCTGGCCAGGCAATGGGCCCGCCTCTGCCAATCCGTTGATTTGGAAATTTAAAGTCTAAAGACGCCCGTACTAATCTACTGTAGTGTGCGGGACAGCCGTCGTGCTGAAACCACATATTTTGTCTCGTCGCCAATGGGACGTCTTCCATTAATGGAAACAAGTGATTTTCAAGAACTCGGATGCGACAGAGTCAAACACAGTAACATGAGGTGTTCGGCGATTCGGGAAACGTTACCGATATTCACGGCGGGCAGCTGCAGAATCGCCGTTACAAAGTCCATAACAGAACATTATGTCTGCGTATTCTCCATTTGTAAAAGTTTGCTCGTGCTCGCTATGGCGAGGTCCTGGCGGATCTTCTGCGTCTGCCATGATGATAAAGAAACCACTCGAGATGAACTGAGAAACTCGAAAATAATAATCGTGCGTAAAACGTGTGCGCGTACGCAGTAGTTGGTACCAACTAAACCTAATTCTCACTCGGCGTGCGGCGATGGCGTAACTACAATGAGGAATAATAACAGCTCTCTCTCTCACTCCTCCACTAAGTCAGCTCTTCTCGCTCACTTCCTCGCCGAGCCGATGCCATAAAACAATCATGGCATGCGAGTCCTTTGAGGACAGTAACGACTTCTTCAAACATGTAGGGTAAATGCGGGAGAGTTGCCGCACATTTCAAAGAAAGGTTATATTTTTGAAATTATTTATTTTGAACATTGGAAACTTAACACAAATAAATTTAACTCTTAAACTCTCAGTATGAGTATAAATAAAACATAAGACTTTGATAGAAAATATATAGAAAAACATTGTTTTGGTGTTGACAAAGCGGCGTCTCTACCGACCATCTGGGCGAGATGCCGCATACCTTAAGTTGAGTAGTTGGTGTTTTTTTCGCATAGTTTCTGTCTAGAACACACATTACAGACCTCACCATACCTCGTGCAAGTTTCGTGCAACCACTTTTGACACTTCTTAACACTCTACGCACAAATATTCATTATCGTCATGACCGTCGTTTTTGGCCTTTTTCATGGGAATTTCATCATCATCTGAAGTCCAAGTATTATTGCTGACTTTTGCGTTTTAAGTGGCTTTCTTGATCATCTTCACGAGAGGTTCATCATCATCTGAACTCCAGGTGTTATTGCAGGTTTTTGCTTTGGAAACGTCTTTTTTCACATACCTATTAATTTTGTTGCTGGGACCAGCTCCAGCACTGTCATCTTTTTTCCTTCCTTCCGCTTTTTTGTTGCTCTTGCGTTGGATGTTTTATTCTTTTGTTTCAGTTTTTCAATATTTTGCGGTGAATTGAAAACAGACGCAACTTTTTTTTTCTGCCAAATAATGGAATTGGAAGCACAGGAACAGGAGACACCTCATGGAGAAGCTTTGTTGGCGTAAATTCAGGTCCATCGTCTTCTACTATGTTATCTAGAACTTGATCATTACCAGTCTGTTTTGATGGACCCAGATCAATTAAGTTCAACCCTACTGCAGCTTCGGGACTCACATGCCGCAGTGGCTCCACTTTCTCACGTGCATATGCAGGTGGAGTAGCTGCGAAATCAGCCACAGAAAAAAAAATAATCCGGGATAGCATTTGGGTCCAATGGATGAATTCCAGCATTAGCTAAACAAGCTGCTTTCATCCACGCTTTTCCAATAACTTCTCCAGCCTGGTATCTCGTGAAATTTCTGTTACTATGGTGTTTCATCCAGAGGGGAGCTTCTTGATTAAAATAAACTTTAAATGGACGAAAGAAACTCCTTTCAAGTGGTTGGAGAGCCTGCGTATAGTGACTGGGCAAACAAAGGATAATAATGTCGTTCTCATCCGCTATCTGAAGCATTTCTATATTTGTTCTGTGAGACGTGTGACCGTCAAGAATTAACACGCACTTACCGGCTGGTTTATGTGGTATGAATTGCTCCACCAACCACTGAACGAAGAGCTCCGAATTAATGAAGGAAGACTTTCTGTTCATGTACACCTTAGATCCAGGGCGCAAGCCATCTGAAAGCTCCGGTTTTCTGTTAATCCCTTTAAAAATAAGAACTGGAGGAATAAACGTGCCATCTGCACTGCAGCAAGCTATCACTGTGCCATTCGCTCCGCGTTCTTTCGACGTTAATACATGTACATCTTTGCTACTTTTCTTCGTTACAACTTTACTAGGTTTATTTAGGAGTTGTACGCCTGTTTCATCCATGAAATATACAAGGAGGCTTTTCCATTAGACCATTTTTTGTTAAAACTTCATCCAGCAACTCAAAGAATCTTCTAGCGTCCTCTCGATTCATTCCCTGAGCCCTTGACAACGATAAAAACTCAGCTTGCCTAACGGACAATTCAGGATTTCTGTCCAAGAATTAATGAAGCCATGCAAATCCTGCCTTTTTTGTTGCAGCTGAAAATGGTGTTTTATCGCTAGCTTTTCAGCAAACCTAAATGCAAGTGTTCTAACTGTGCTTTTGTCTGGAGCAAAGCCAACGACTGACAAACGATGAATGTGCGCAACTAGTCTTGTTTCATTGGCCCTGCCCAAAATTCCTAAAACAAACAAATGCTCATGATTTATCACAAAATTATCTTCAAAGAAATACCTTCTGGGCCAAGGGCACCCTTCTTGAAATTGCCAGATGTTATTCTCCTTTTTAGGGTACGAGGGGGTACATTATAGCGCCTGTGTGCCTCCCTTTTAGATATTTCTCCTGTCTGCACTTTGCTACAGCCTCCATTAGTTGCTCATCCGACCAGGTGGCCCTTGGTCGAGCTATATTTGATCGTATGTACTTACGAGGCATGATCTATAGACAAAAATATAAAAAAAAATATTGTTACACTTTTCCCAAATTAAAGCTTTTTTCATTTTTTCAATTATTATTATAACATTTTTTTTATTAAAAGCGTCAGAAGTGCAAAAGTCATGTGATAACGAATGCGGCTTCTCTCCCGATAACGAAAGCGGCGACTATCCTTTTTGTGGGGATAGACGCCGCACCTGCCGTCTGTTAGAAGTGTTAACGAAATTAACCTAACTTTTACACAGCAACCTCCATACTGAGCTACAGTCCTAACAAAACCCATGACGGCACAAGATACTACGCGTCAGATTTGTAATACACCTAAACCAAATCACGCTTAAAATATTTACCACGTATTGCGTACTTACGGTTCTTAAAATCCCAGATATTTTGTCGAATATCGCTTCGATGGCACAAATCACAAACTACCGGTCACTTTGCAGTATTCATCTACCACATATTGCGGCAACAGCTCCATCTGTCGAGCCTATGGGAAATTACAACCACCGCGGCGTCTCTCCTGCCGCGGCATCTCTCCGGCATTTACCCTAGTACAAATTCCTTAAAAATCCAGCCTCTGTGGGTGTCATTGTTGTTTCTCTGCATGTACTTCAGATAATTGAACGCTTAATACCTCAAATGAAAGCTTGTTAGATAGAGATATTATTTACATAATTTGCACATTTCATTACTAGGAGATTTTTTACAGAAAATTGCATTTTTTATCGAATAAGTTAGTAAAAAAAAAAGAAAATGATACATTTAAAAAGCGTAATTTTAAAACGTTTGTATCTTTTCAACATTTTATTACTTATTATGAACTATTGGAATGTCTGCTATGCGACGATAACAAAAAACTCAAAATCAAGCATGCAGTTTTTTTGTATTTCAATTTTAACCGTCTGAAATCCGAATAAAAATAAAAAACTTAAAATTCAAATAACTCAAAAATGGTTTACTTTTGGATAAGACATGATGGGACAAAATCGGTTGCTTTTGACCTAATCTATCACCTCTTAACAGGAATACGTGACATTACAAGTCACCCTGCATACTACGGTTATACAGTACTGATACGTATATTCAAAATATTTAATCATATGATCACCTATTGTATTTAAAGATTACTTCAAAAGGTCGCCACTTTCACGCTAAAGCATAGTATATGTTCATCGATTACATTACCACGCTAACAGAACATCATAAGCGTTACAATTTTAAAAAAGCAGACTTCATCTCACTTTACAGCAGGGAGGTTTTGGTAGATATAGATGACGTAAATGCAGCTGTGGTTATTCTTTATAAAACATTATACAAAATATTTGATGACCATGTGCCACTTCATAAAGTTTTTTGTCATAAATATCCCGTGTGGTATACAAGGGAAACTATCAAACTTATTAAGCCAAAGTCGAAACTACACAAAAGGCATAAATCAACCGGAATCTTAGCTGATTACGAACTTTTTAGCAATATCAGACTGAAATTGAAACAGAAAATTAAGGAAGATTATCAATGCTATCTTCAGCATTCAGTTAAAGCTGAATCCTAAATCATTTTGGTCATTTATTAAAAAAAAAAAAACCGAACCTCTAGAATCCCAGCCAAGATGATTTATAATAATAAAACGTTTAGTGATTCTAAAAGTGTAGTCAATGCCTTTGTTAGATTTTTTGGAAGCACCCTCACTTCGGCTGACAATGATTCCGAAGAGAACATTCAGTCCTGATCTCATTAATACATTGGATGTGAGTGTCGAGTGAATAACGGAGGAAGAAATATTGATGTGTGGAAGAATGCCAAGGTATGCCCTATACACAAGTCGCAACAGTTACATGTTATAAACAACTACACACTAATTTCTATTCTCTGCAATCCAGCGAAACTCTCAGAAATTATTTTACATGGCCGTCTTTATGAAAGTGCTAAAAATTACATTTCGGTTTACCAGAACGGTTTTGTACGTTCTCGATCAACTATTAGTAACCTTGCAACCTTCGACCAATATTTGTGCGAAACAACAGATCAACGGGGTCAGGTAGATACTGTGTATGTTGACTTTTCTAAGGCATTTGACAAAATCAGTCATAGTGTTCTGTTCCACAAACTTTTTTCTTTAGGCCTTCATAGTTCTTTCTTAAATCGTCTAATATCTTATCTGCATCAGAGACGGCAATATGTTGACATTAATTCAACCACATCTGGTTACTGTGTTACTACTAGTGGAGTACCACAGGGGTCCAACCTGGGACCTCTATTATTTTTGTTATATGTTCATGACCTATGCACTTCAGGGGAATGTTTGCGGACGATCAAAAAATGTATGCGTCCATTGCATGTCTAGAAGACTGTGTTGCCCTGCAATCGCAGAACGATGTTTTACATGACTGACGCCTTAGGAATCATCTCCATTTAAATATCTCCAAATGCAGGATAGTAACCTTTAGCCAACGTTCCACCATATTATATCCTTATACAATTAATGGTACAGACCTTTCGAGAACTGACTCAATCAGATATCTAGGCGTTTGCTTTGACAGTCAGTTAACATTCAGCTCACATATTAATCAAATTATTATGAATGCGTTACGATCATATGGCTTTATCATAAGAAACTGTAAGGTTTTTACTGATCTGTCGGGGCTAACTTTATTGTATTCTAGTCTAGTCAGGTCGAAATTAGAATACTGTTCACTAACATGGAACCCAATTTACAATACTTATAAAACATGTATCGAAAAGGTTCAAAAAAAAATTTCTGAAGGACTTATATTTCAAGCTTGATGGGGTATATCCACAAAGAGCTTGTGAACAGATTCAACTTTCAAACTTTAGAGAGCCATAGAGGTCAGGCATCTGTTTTGTTTTTGCATAAACTACTAAATGGCAGAATTGACTCTGTTGACCTGTTATCACAACTAAATATCTTTGTACCGAAACTCATTCCCGTATCGTCAGTCGTCCCTACAGTTGTAGGGCGCGTTATGGCCTCATTGATTGTCATACTTCTTTCTCTCCTTCAAAAATTTCTAGTTTACACTTGTTCCGTGTCAGCGTCAGCGCTCTCCTATTGTGAAGATATGTTTTCCTTTTAAATTGTAGAAAATTTCAGGCTGATAAAACATGATATAACTCAAAAGCAAGCACAATTTGATGCAAATAGATGTTTGTGACATAACCTCAAAATAGAGCACTGACGCCCTACAATTACCCTACTGACGATACGGGCCTTAATGCTAGAGATCATTACACGTTTTTATATAAAAGAGCTCAAACGAACATATTAATGAAAGCACCTATTAATTAAATGTGTGCAAGCGCGAACAAACTGTCTAACGTCTGTGACATTTTCTGCTGCAGTTTTTCAGAAATAAGAACCCAGTGTCGTGTCAATTTGTACTTTCGCTAAAGTTAGTTTTAGGTAAATTTAGTACATTAATTCTTTTTTATTACCCAATATGCAATATGTGCTTTATTATTATTACCTCAAGCAGATGGGACTGCTATTTAACACTGCGTGGATACGGTGAATAATATCTATTGAAAACTGACAGCTTCATACCTAGAGAGCTTGCTTTAGTACGCTTAAAGACACCAGAGTTAAAAAGCATGAATAGCACTTTACATACAGGTACGTTTATCATATTTAAGCGCATCTGAAAACAGATTGTACTTGAAACGCCATCTACGGCTGCTGCTAGTAGATAACACGTGTTGTAAATTATTGTGTTAAAGAGCAACCAATTAGGTTATCAAGTGGGTATTTATTAAGGTTTGAGAATCTGAGATTTACTTTTACCATACTTTCGAGTAATTTCAAAAAAATAAGAGACAACCATTATGAAAATAAATAAAAAAAACAGGGGACACCCGGGTTTGAACCGGGGACCTCTCGATCTGCAGTCGAATGCTCTACCACTGAGCTATATCCCCGATACACACGTTTCTCCAATTGTCCTAATCGACATAACACAGATCGAGATAAGCAGTAAATAATATAATGTGAATGAATTTATCAGCATTGTATCAAACAATGCATGTGGGAGTCGAGTGACAAAGCGTTAAGAAAATTGCCGTTATTTTCCGGTATATCCGAAAGCATAGGCGTCGTAATTCAACCTCCTGAGGGGTTAATAGTGCATATCAATATCAACTGACAATCAAGAGCAATTTAATCTACAGGGTGGGGCAAGATAGAGGATGTTTTTGTAATGGGTAGTATAAGCGACTTGGAAGAGATAGACAATTGAGGAGTTTTATACTTTATATGCAGACATTCAAGGTGCTAAGCTGGCCAATGCAGATGAAGTGAAGACAAAAAAACTGTTCTCTCCTACTTAGAGATTATTACTGCCTGATTAGCGAGGACGTAGAAATTTCGTGGAGCCTAATGCAATCTTCTAGATACGTAACACATAAGACTGAACTGGTTATATGATAGAAGTCAAATTATGTATAGCCTGAAAATAAACCTAAATCGTAATCTATCTTTATACTACTTTTACAATTCCTTCAGCTTTATCCGTATAGTAAACTAACTGAAACTAACATATAATTCCAAAGTTGCGAGAGTGGTCGATTCTGGTAATAGATGCCACCTCGTGCTGTCCGATTCCGATACACTTTATATCCTGAATAGAGTATAGTTCCTTAGATTTCACTACTGTCAATGTTCGTTCTATACAACTAGAATCGGCGGCATCCTGCGGTCACAGTGGTGACCCTACTACCTACTACCTAACAATGCCTGGGATGCAGTTTTATCTCTCACTGTGGTTGATCCTGGTCATAGATGGCACTTTGTTCTTATTTTAATATATCTTGAATCATCTAACCACCGACAAGTATCAGCATGACCCCTTTCAGCCTTTTCATTTGGAATATGATATTTTGACTATGCCTTCGCCACTGTTTCAGTATCAACCAACTTATGAATATTGACATTATCTCGGCTTTCTGTAAATACAGTTGCAATGAAAGTCCAGCCAAAGCAAAAAACGTATGTCACAAATACATTTTCATCATACAACAAATCAGAACTTTAATTTTTGCGAGTGCAGTGCCTGTTGACAAAAAATCCGATAAAATTTATTTAACGGGTTCGATAGAATAATAAAACCAATATTTATGATATGGCATCGCTATTATAAACATTTCATTCCACCTTTTATGTAGTGAAATGTTTTGGAAGTGAAGTAATATACTCCGGTATTAATTACATCCATATGGATAATTACCATATCGAGTCTGAATGGAAAATAAATCAAACAGATTTTTCTCTATAGAGTTTTGTTACTCAACAACCGGGGAACAAAGAATCTATTGAAAAAAAAATTAATTGAATTGGTTTTGAGAAAACTAATTATTAAGATAGCTACGTTTTTTATCTAGAGTTAACCTGGCTGTCAGTTTGTTTATAAATATTTAAATTTTTTTCACATTCATCCTCAGGTCTAAAACACATATGTTTAAGAAGTTCAAAACTCACAATGTATATGGAATAATATATCGAAATAGATGAGAGACCTTGGTTTGGTACTGGTTCCAATACGACACTGATACGCTGGATACCATGACGAAATGCATCAAACACTATCCCTGAGCCATTAAGGCCCAATTTCACCAACAACAGTCCATTATTCTCCACCTATAGGGTAACAGACCGTCAGATACAGCGAATAGAGCTTCAAGTTCCAATCAACAAATTTTAGCAACCAATAGCTATGAAATGTTCAAAACAAAATACTGTCAAAGTATGAGATGACAACTTGTCATTGAAATTATCACCAGCTTATTATATTTTTATTCATGTTTATATTATTTTCTTCAATTGATATGTGATACTAGGTCTTTTTTCCTATAAACCTCTTGCAGATAGCCATTAAGCACCTACTTGATGACAGGCTCTACCAAAAGATATTGCTCGTTTCCAAACATTCATTCATTTATTTGCAGTTCATCAGAACCATTATGGCACCTTAAATTGATATTCCACAAAACCATTCAGGTTTTTTGATATCCATACATCCATAAAGTTGAATATTTTTCGTTGTTCAGGAACTGAACAAACATCCACACTATATTCACAGAGATTAATAAATTCCCAAATATATGCCTTAAAGCTACCAGCAAACCTAAAACCTGCAAAAAAACTACAAATTTGCCATATTTTTCTTTTTCCACGAGTACACATTCTAGGTTATATTTATATTAGACATTATTTACCAGTCACAAAACATATTATACTCTGAAGGTTTAATTCCATGCTATTCAATGACAACACGGTGATTTGTGTGGTTATCAGCGGCCATTTTGTGAGGTGCGATAGGGTTGCCAGATTGTGCATTAGTATCCCGTTTCACCCTCCTGGTCCCAGTGGAGTAAGTTCCGCCAACTGTTGAAATATACTCTACTATGCTTTATAAGACTATTCGTGACATTGTTCCCAACATCATTGCACAACACTTGCAACAAAAATGCAAATGAAAATTTAAAATTATTTCCTTGACGCCGCAATATAGCTCCGTCGGTACCTTGGGTTATACATCTTGATAGTAAGGATGTTCTATACGATCCTATATTTAGAAGTATCAATACATCTCACGAGTATCGTCATCTTTCGATCCGGACGGTGTCAGAAAGAGTGACTGCCATTTGGCTGCGATATTACCCTGCCAAATCAGACATATCTTTCATCATTTTCAAAGAAATTGTACAAAATCTTCAGATTTGTGAAGTTAGCGATTTTCACTAAATACGTTGTTACCAGACATGCCCAAATCATCAGTTGCTGCCCTGATATTCATCCCGACCACTGCATCCCCACAGCTAGGCTGTATGTTAAATTTGTATTGATAGGGCAGCGGGTTATGCTATAAATCATATGTCACAGTGTTTGTGCACTGATTGCAACAGTTAGATGATACCAAAAATATTTTTATAAATAGGTCTTTCCCATTCCGGATCGAACAATCTACCAAAGATGCATATAATCATGATACCTAGTAAATTTTCACGAAACAAATTCAAACCAGCAAATGTAAAAGATTCATTTCGCACCCTCCACCACGGGACGTGATCGTCGTTAGACTTGGCAACCCTGCGAGTGTCAGATAGATATCCCCGCCAGTCAAAAGAGAAAAATATACATTACTAGTTTTTTTGATTTTTGGACTTAAAAGCCATTATCTATGAAACATTTTTCATAATTTTTTGTCTATGTCCATGGTAATTGCATTATGCATCAGGGAGATGTAGGGATTGACACGTCTTACACATATTATCTGTGTTTTAGGATGGAGAGGACATAATGTTTTTATTGCTTTGAAGAGATTCATTATCCCATAAATTAATAAATGGAATGTGTTTTATATTCTATTTTCTTGCAAAATACAGACAAATCCACAATATTCAACAGGTATGTAATGATAACTTTCAGTATGTTGAAGTTGGTGAATTCAAGAGTGCCATGCATTAACAAACGTCCAAATCTGCTGCCAAATTTAACAGCTAGAAAATCGACCTATTATTTGCCGCATTCCCATTTGCTGAGGGGGATAACGGATTGTTAAATGTAAACCTATAACATATATCAAAATACATAAAAGTTGTCCTGTTTTTTCTGTACAAAGCATCATGTTGGAATCAAAAAGTGGTCTTGTTTATAATACAGTCGAATTTCACGATTTTATTCAATATTTCAATAGAAATCAGTAATATTCAGAGACCTTTGACAGCTTTCGTCAAATTGCATTTCGATAAGGTATTTATTTAAGTTATTTAGTGAGCAATTGTGGATTACTGTTAAGTTGAATAATAAGCGTTTTGCGATTGGTGTTGTTTATAAGCCTCCATATGTCGAAATAAATAACGTTTTGAACGAATTTGAGACAGCTTTGAGTTTGATATATCCTACTGTGGATGATGTTATAATAGCGGGAGATTTTAATATAAATTTGTTGGACTTGAATACTGCTGTTAATAACTTTTATTCTGTTTTAGAGGTATTCGAGCTAACACAAATTATTGAAGGACCAACGCGAATATCGGGTGTTTCAGCAACGCTCTTGGATCTTATTTTATTACGGGAGGAACTTGTTTTAGACAAAGGAATAATTGATGTTGGCCAGGTATCAGATCACTTTTTGGTTTTTTGTAAAATGTCAGTTGGTAATCCACATTCAAAAGAAAAATTTATCACATATAGAAGTTTCCAGTTTTTCAATGAGGAACATTTTCTGAATGATCTCCGTGGTATATCTTTTTTCCAAATGTTCGACCAAGACAGCATTGATACGAAAATAGCCTTTTTCACTAACTGCTTAGTTGAATTATTCGACAGACATGCCCCTTTAGTTAGAAAACGCGTTACAAAAGGTAGGGCGCCATGGATGACTGAAACGATCAAACAAATGCAGTAGCTCCGTGATGAAGCACTTAAAAGTTATAAACGATCAGGTACCCATGCGCACTTACAGTATTATAAAGATTTAAAGAATTATGTCACTAGCGCTATTGGAAGAGAGAAAAGAGCGTATTTCTTCCATAAGTTCTTGAATAGCAGCTCTCAGCAAATGTGGAGGATATTAAAACAAAACAAGATGCTAAAAAATAACTTTAGTAACTCATTGCCCCCTAACCTAATGGATGTGAACCTTCTGAATGATTTTTTTATAAATTCCATCTCCCCAAGTGAACGTCCAGATTCCTTAATAAATGTCTAAAATAACTGTCTGACAAACTCCAAATTCAAATTTAAAGAAATTGATGAAATATTCATATATCAAGCTATCTCTGGTATTAAAACAAATGCTGCAGGCTGTGATGGCTTGAGTATCTTTCTAATAAAACTAAGCTGTCCACATGTTATTCCTTATATCAGGCATATAATAAATTGTTGTTTGATTCAAAATGTTTTTCCAGAAGCATGGGGGAGTGCAGTTGTAAAAGTGATTCCCAAAAAGCTAAATTCTTCAGATTTTAATCACCTCAGAGGAATAAGCATCTTACCAGCATTGTCAAAATTATTAGAAAAAGCGGTTGAGTTGCAATTGATGGAACATCTATCAAAGTTTTCTTTGCTTTCTCCAATTCAATCTGGTTTTAGAAAGAATTTTAGCTGTACAACTTCACTTCTACATGTAACAGATGACATTATCAGAGCCACTGATCAGGGACGGTGTACAGTTTTGATAATGTTGGATTTTAGTCGAGCTTCCGATACGATCAATTTTAATTTACTCCTAAATATATTGCATTTTATAGGCCTCGATTCGGATAGTGTCAACTTTTTCAGTAAGTATCTAAAGAGCAGAAAGCAAAAGGTTTTCTTGGGGGGAAGTTATTCTGACGTATTAGCCTTAAAATCAGGCGTGCCGCAAGGCTCTATTATGGGTCCACTCCTTTTTGCAATTTATACTTCATACCTGGGCAAAGGCTTAAATACTTGCAAAATGCACTGCTATGCTGATGACACTCAGCTGTATCATACTTTTCTACCCGGTGATGTGGACACTGTGAGTGCAACCATCAACAGAGATTTATCATTATTGACAAAGAATGCCGAAGAACATTGTTTACATCTTAACTCTAGCAAATCTAAAGTAATTGTATTTGGGCCAAAGCATGCGCGCCAGGCTGTTACTAACTCAATTAACTTTACCATCAATGCACAACAACTTGAAACTGTCGGTGAAGCAAAGAACTTGGGTGTAACATTGGATGTAAATTTAAGATTTGAAAAACATGTAAATTTGCTCATTCGTAAGGCATATTCCTCTTTAAAAATATTGTACGGCAACAGACGTAACCTTCCCGTTAAAGTCAAAATAAATCTATGTGAGTCGTTGGTGCTCTCGCACTTCAATTTTTCTGATATATTGTATGGCCCATGCTTAACTGCCACTTACAAACAAAAAATTCAGGTTGGCATCAGAAGACGAGACCGAATATCCCATAAGTTGAAAGATGCGAATTGGTTGAACATGGAAACAAGAAGATTTTTGCATGCCGCAACATTATATCATAAAATAATTATGTATAAGACCCCCACTTACTTATTTGAAAAAGTTACATTTCGAACAGATGTGCATAACATCAATATAAGATCCAGGGGGTTGCTGACACCGCCGATATTCCGAACCCTTCCGGTACAATATAAAACTCTGAGCATCTCAAGTTTCAAAACTCAATTAAAAAAATATCTCTTATCCCAGCAGTAGTAACCATGTTTCAGGAAAATATTGTTACAAGTTTATGATTCATTTCAGTAGATGTATTAATGTAAGCACTGCATATACATTTAATATTTGTAATGTGTAGAATAAGTAGGTCTCACTCACCTTTGGCTATTTTTTATATAATCAGTCTATTTCGAAATAAAGACGTTTATTATTATTATTATTATTATTATTATTATTATTATTTTCCCATTGGTCCATAATATTAATGTTGTTGAAATTGGCCCTAAATGTAGCAACAATATGGATGGAGAGGTGAAGCCTGGCAACTAGGCCACCTCTCTTCTTGTAGACGTTGGACACAACGGTTGAAACTAGTATAACTGACACTCTACAACTTATTATTGAACCTACTCGTATTAGATCTTAACTAAGGTAACGATATCCGACTGGCCTGCTAACTAGGCTCTTCATTATGCCGTATACCAAGCCTTGGATATGCACCACGGCCGTCCATGAAGCAGAACGATATTTCGTTCTCCTTCCAGAAAGCGGCCTTAGGAGTGCTAACCAGAATATGTTCAACGCTGGTCTGAGTCAGCTATGAGCCTGTTGTCCACAATCGTCTCTTTAATCATGGTATTGTAGCCCCAGGAGGTGTTCTCGAATGGACAATGTCGCATGAGAGATAGTGAAAATGTGTCACGAAGCTCATAAAGTATCTTTTTGAATTTAGCAATCGACATTTTTCATTCAACAAAGTCTCCATGCGATAATGAATGGCGCGTTCACCATTTTATCACTGTATGGCAAAACGTCAGATGACAAAGCTTTTTTCTCCGTTATGGTCCCGATTCAAATACCAAACCATGTATAACCTAAAGATAAGGCCAAATTGCAATATATACTTATATTACTGAGAATTTAATCATTTTACTAGTGAGGGACACTGAACGTATATGTCAAAAATTATTAGAGCGGGATAAACAGACGTAGTTGTTTACCTTTTTCTGTCACTCAGTATATCATATTAGCCTTTGTTCTAATCGATTTTACAAGTTAGTCTTGCGTCGATTCTTAGTCCTAAATATCTGGCTTGATGTGCCAGTGTCATTCTTTTGTTACAAATACTTATTTCGGCTGGTAATGATTGTCATCTCTTAGTGACTAAAATTGCCTGGGTTTTTTCAGCGTTTAATCTAATTCTTCAGCGGAGACACCAATCTTGCAGCTGGGTCGCAGCCTCTTGTAGTTCGTCTCCAATTCCTGGATTAGAGGCTGCTGTGTCATCAGTAGTAGTTTGTCCGTGCTTGGATACTTCTAAGAGAGGAAAGTTACATTTCTATTTCAATTCTGAATTTCCTGCCCTCAAAATGGACACTGAAACTCAATCAGCTTACAAATTAAACCATCATGCCAGACCTTATCGAATACCTTGGCAATATCCAGACATGCATACATACAGGATTAAGTGCTCTTTTCTCCCACACTGAGAAACATGTTAGTTACGAACATGTATAACAGAGAAATCAAATGGATTAATTCAGTCAAACAAGTCCATGCAATTGGCCCCATGACATTCTTTCCCCGCCGTACCGGTAGTTACTGTCCATTTGGCAACGTTGCCTCTTTTCACATATGCGCAGCATCGCTGAAGCGACTTACAGTTCATGGTCCGTGAATATGTTTTTTGCACTGCAGTACGGATAGCTTAGTCAGCCGGACCGCTGAGAGCAGAACGCGGATCGAAAGTATTTAACATATTATATTTTCATCATTCTAAGCTTTGAAGGTATATGTACAGGTGTAAAATGAGGCTAACAGGTGCATAGAATTACTAAGGGCGCGTATAAATATATCAAGATCGAAACATTTTCTGAAACGTCAGAAAAATGACAATTTTTTCGTTTTTGTCTTTTTTCTTCGCCGTCTCTGGACCTATTTCAAAAACTACTTTTTCGTCCTTGGCATACTAGTAAAGTTGCCCGATTGTGATATTGTGATGTCTGGGTGCGCCATCTATTACTTTTCCTTACCTATAAATTTATGTGTTACCATGTGAGTCAAAAGTCTTGTGGTATGCATAAATCAAATGGCAAAGGTCCATAGTCATGGATTCGTTTACAATACAAAACAACGCATTTTGATTATCCAAACTTATTACGAAAACGGTTGAAATATAAAAAATACTTTTCGCAAACTTCGCACCAGTTTTGGCCGACATGGACGCCCTACAGAGCCTGGAATTCGTTGGATTGTTAATCGTTTTGGGGAAATTGGTTCAGCTGAAGGTCGTAGACTATACCAACATGCTCGTCCAGCTCGTACTCGTGAAAACATAGCCGCAGTGAGTGAAAGTGTGCGAGAAGATCCAACCACCTCGACTACTCGACTAGGCACCGTTCGCAATAATTGGGGATTAGTGAGACTTGATGCCGTATTTTACACAATGATTTACAAAATCCAACTTACACAAGAATTGAACCCGGCAGACCATCAACAGCGGCATGTTTTTATTAATTGGATGCTGGAAAGAGAAGACGGATTTTCGGCCAAAGTGCTCTTTTCCGATGAGGCTCATTTTCACCTCAATGGGTACTTAAATAAGCAAAATTGCAGATTCTGGGGGGCTGAAAATCCACACCAATATCATGAACAACCTCTCCATCCTGAAAAAGTGACTGCCTGGTGCGGATTATGAGCAGGTGGCACCGTTGGACCATTCTTATTTGAGGATTTTTTTTATACTCCAACTACCACAAAGGCCTAAGGCCTAAGCGACCATTAGGTACCGTAGGGCTATAGGGGGATACATGGGAAAGGGGGAACGCCACACGGACTCTGGCGAGGGAACACGTGTGCATGCACCATGCACACATTCTGGCTCCGCCTACGAGATCCGCTGGTTGGTACCCCCGCGTTCGACAGTCAGAGACCGTCTACCACCTACGGAAAATCACAACATTCATAGCCAAGAGAAAAATTTCACCTGGAACGGGACTCGAACCCGCACAGCGCACGGCGGCTGATCAGGAGACCGAAGAATCTACTACTGCGACCACCGCTGCTGCCTAATGCCGAAGAAAAGGCCATTACCGTCAACGGAGAACGTTATAGCGTCATGTTAACAGACTCTTCGTGACCACAATTGGTTCGTATTGGTGCCGATGATCTTTGGTTCATCAAGACCGAGTAACGGCTCACACATCTCGCCAAACAATCGCCTTATTGCACACGAAATTTCAAGACCGCATAATTTCACGAAATTCAGATGTCAGTTGGCCCCCGAGATCGTGCGATTTAACACCTCTTGACTATTTTGTTTGGGGATTTTTGAAAGGAAAAGTGTATGAGAATAGTCAATTCAAGACTTAAAGCGCAATATTCGGTACGGAAATTGCGGCCATAGACCCGATTATTCTGGGAAAAGTCAAAATTTTGATGTTCGGATGTTGGCCTGTAAACGAAGCCGCGGTGGTCACATGACTGATGTTATTTATCATACATAAATGGCATAAACGAACGTTCATTTATCAATAAAAAAATTTGATTTCACCTCGTAAAAAGCGTGTTGATTTTCCAAATAGAAAGAAGTAATAGATGACGCACCCTATATGTAATATAATATCCACAAAACACAGTATCTCTTTTTCGAAGTTTTTCACGATTATAATACTTCCTCGACCAGTGGCGTGGGAAGTAACAGATTGTTCTAAAGTAATGCTATACACTTCCGATCATGTTTTGTATCTATGATCGCACTAGTAAATTAACAGCTAGCCTACACGTCTCGCGGGTAAAATCGCAGGATAGAAAGCTAGTAGAGGAGAAACAGACTAACACATGACCCATTTCGTGTTCTGTGGAATGTAGGTAACAAGATCTCAAAGACAAAGGAATGTCCAGTGCGCCCCCAGTGTTTTGGCGGGAGGCAGCATTCTATTGTATGGGAATGACTGGTTCCACTTCCAGTAATTATGCGCTTTGTTCTACATGAGTGGCACGATAATTAATTTTAATTATTAAAATCAGCGCGAATTCAAGCGTATGTTGTACATGTCCGTTCATTAGGAGTGTTAATAGCCATGTATGCGCATAGTCTGTGATATTAATAGTTTACCTGTATACATGTGCTGGATTTGACAGTATTCACTCATTACCGAACCGATACTTATGTTTTGGATGTATCGCACATATCGGGAATGTCTGCAATGCTTTTTAGAAAGTCCCCATCTCGCAGTTTATATTTTCATCAAGTTAGCCAGATTTGGGGTGATGAAAGGGATGTATGAGTATACTATTTTGACGTCTTTGTGCGATTTTTTAAATAGAATGGGGGTCATGCGATAACTCACTTTGAATCGCTTATCAGTACTATAGTATCTTGGATACCGACAAGACGGTAGTTGTTCACTTTTACTCTAGAACTCCACGTCTGATTAACAGTACTATCTCAGACTCTACGACGTTCCTGGGTATTGAGTTGGATGCAGGATTAAATTGGAAAAACAAGTTGACAGTGTATGAAGGGAGCTGAATATGCTATATTGAAAATAAAGCCCGATGTCCCAAATCAACGCTGATAGATGTCAAATCAGACTATCGTCTGGAGACAAGCATGCACCGCGTCCAGAGTGTTTATTTTGCAAAAAGTATCGTAAGGCTGATATTTAACGTTAAAAGGAGAGAGTCATGTAAAGCAATATTTCAGCAGAGTAACTTGCTTACGCTTTCGAATATACAGGGTGGCGCATCGAAAACGAAACAGACGCATTTACTGACAGCTCAGTTTTTTTTTGTCGATTTTGTTTTCGAGGGGGACACAAGTTTGGCAAAAAATCACGTTAGGACGTGCAGCCCCCTAAGCGGGGGTGAAACCACCCCCAAAATCTTAAATGGAAAGGGGGTCGAGTGATACCTTATTTTAAAGGTCCTTCAATTCCCTTTATAATGATATAAAATTAATGTACTTCAGTTCAGTAGTTTTGAAGATTTATTGATTTAAAGCTTAAATAAAACTAATACATCATCAGTAGTGGAGATCAATAGATTTGGCAGCAAAGTAATTTAAAAATGAAGAATGAACTGACCCGTTAGGCAAGTAAATGTTGAAAATGTCCACCATGACTTTCCATGTAATAATAAAGATTTTGTTAAAAACGTTACCGCACATTTTGCAACATTTGAGGAGTAATTTGAAGGCACTCATTCACAATTCTTTGTCGCAGGTCTTCTAATGATGTTGGCTGAGTAGCATAGATTTTGCTTTTTAAATGACCCCACATAAAGAAATCCAAAAGTGATAGGTCTAGCGATCTTGGGGGCCATTCAATGGCACCTCTTCTACCAATCCATTGATCTGGAAACGTCTGATTAGATATTGTCGAACACGTAATGCGTAATGTGGTCGGGCACCGTCCTGTTGGAACATCAACCTATTCCCATTGTACCTCCGATCATTCTGATTTTCAATTATGGCTGTTAATGCAGGATCTATGGCGTCTTCCAAATACATTTCATCGGTCAAATTTCTAGGTAAAAAAAAGGACCAACTAAATGATCGCCAAAAATACCAGCCCAAACATTTAATTTTTGTGGCTGCTGTGTATGAACCTCATGATAAATTCTGGGATTAGAATCGGACCAATATCGGCAGTTATGACGATTTGCTACGGCATTTAAGAAAAAGGAACATTCGCCGGAAAAGCAAGTGTGGAATAGAAAATGTTCATCGTTTATAATTCGTTCACTCATATCTTCACAAAATTGTAATCGCCGATCAAAATCGTCTTCATTAAGTTCTTGTACCAGGTGAATTTTATAGGGATGAAAACTATGGGCCTTTAGAATCCGTTGGACAGTACGTCGACTAACATCACATAGAGTTTCCAATTTTCGGGTACTTAACGTAGGATCTACATAAACTTGCTTTAAAACCCCCACTTCAATTGCTTCGTTCCTTATGGGATTTTCAATGTTGCGTTTTTTATTGGCGATTGACCCAGTTTCCCGAAATTTAGCTACAAGTTCTAGAACATATTTCGATGCACGTTACTGTTACATGTCGCTCATTAAATATTTCTGCTGTTCTATTAGCGCACTGATTATTTACGAAAAATATTTCGATAATTTCAACTCTTTCTGCTGTGGAATATACCATGGCTAATTTATGTAATAAAGCGTTACACGTTATTTTAGCCACAAAGTTTGATCAAACCAATCGCAAACTATGTACTAAATTCCTATTTAAAATAAGTACGAGATATTTCCTTATCTTTCTTCAAGAAATAACTTTTTTGCGACAAAAAACGCTCCAATAGCTATTTTCAACAACAAAATGATAAACAAACCACAGGCGTAGTGAAGAAAAGCATTTACTTATTAAGTAAACCCTATTAGTCAAATTTCTTCTGAAAGTAGTACAAACTAATCTGATGCACATATTAAAGTCTACTTTAAGCTTTAAATCAGTAAATCTTCAAAACTACTGAACTGAAGCTCATGTATTTTACTTGTGTCCCCCTCGAAAACAAAATCGACGGGTCTGAGCGTTTTAAAAAAAGAAACTGAGCTGTCAGTAAATGCGTCTGTTTCGTTTTCGACGCGCCACCCTGTATATATTTATAAATGCGCCCTCTGCACCTTCAGTCACAGTGGCCAGTTTCTGCAGAACAATGACTTAAACACGAATTATAACACTAGAGCAAAACAGGACTAGAATATACCTTTGTATACAGCCAATGTTCGAAAAATCACCAGCCTGCACATGCACTCCGGTATTCAAGAAGTTTCCATCAATACAAAAAGCTATTAGATGCCCTAATAGGTTCAAGAAAGAGATGGGGAATCTGTTAATAGAAAAATGCTTCTACTCAGTAGCTGAGTTTCTTTCACCGTAAGAGTGATGAGTGATGGGCGTTTAGGCGTATACATTAATTGTGTACGTCTCTATACAATGCGTATACAATACATTACGCATACAATGTATACCGTCCGACATCTGACAATTCCTGCTATATGCAGGAACCGTAATTTTACACGGGACGAAAGAAACCTTATCAATTTTATACTACCGGCCTTAAGACTCTACAACTTTGGTCACAAAAAATAAATGACCTTTAACACACATTTAAAGCGTTTTTATCTAAATGAAGCTCTAATTGACAAAACCAGTGCAGATAGCTGACACTTCTGCTAACTTTCTTGCAGTTAGCAGATATTGTACTATGATGCATAGATGGATTTAGTGAGATTCGTGTTAGAAAAACTGTTATTCATCATATCAAATTAAAAGTTCAATGCTTTTACAAATCAAAAAGATAATAGCTTTCTGTTACATCTCAAATGAACGTTCAGCGTCTTTCCTTGACATATGGCAAATTGTCGTAAAACATGTGACAGTCGTTAGATATAACACTAATAATCTGAAATGACGGGTAGCTGTTTTGGTCTCATAGGCAACTCCTGAGGCTCCACACTGAAGTCTAGTTTCACTTCAATTTTTCCATCGGGATTATAACATGGTACTTTGATGTTCGTGACTACATTGTCCCTGCCTGGTCTAATTGTTGAAGTCTAGTTTCACTTCAATTTTTCCATCGGGATTATAACATGGTACTTTGATGTTCGTGACTACATTGTCCCTGCCTGGTCTAATTGTTGAGTATCGCTGCACCTCTGTTCGAGCGTAGTCCTTGAAGAAGTCGTAACTAGTCATTTAGTAATTCAATAACTCTATTTCTCAGTTTTCTTTAAATGCAACTGTACAGAGTCATATTTTATTTGAGTGTGTCCTTTGGTGAGATATTTCTGAGAAATCACAACGTCGTGTTTCATTGCAAAGTTAAGAAAAATAGCACGCGTAATTGGAATTGCCGCTCATTGACAGACGTGTTGCCAGTGGTAGGTATCGTTTTGGCTGAGTAATTCAAAAACAAAATTTTTCTACAGTTAGCGGACTCTATCAGAATGTGCGCTGTAGCTAGACGAAGCAAAATGTGCATATACCTCAAATTGGGCAAAACTGTCAGATAGCAGGTATTGTCAGATGTCCGACGATACAATGATGAAGACAATGTATAGAATAGCATAAGTGAGGTTAGGCACAACGCCAGCGAGACCCGCTGTGTTATGCCACACATAACCGTGGGCTGTGTACATTATGATTCAATAAAAACTAATCTAAAACAGGAAAATGCGTTTTATACTTAAATTCGTGACATTCCTTATAAAAATCAACCCCTCTTGCTAACAAGCACCTCAAAACATCCAGTATCCGTCGAAAATGTTGAGCGGAATAGATCGTCGACCCAGCAAAGCAAAAAACACCCTCGAAACTTCAGCGAAACCACGAAAAAGCAACTTTAAAAGCTTAAAAGCTTCTAGTACATGGATACTGCGTTAACGAAAACGGCTGGCCATTACGTAAAGATGACCGCTGCCCGGGTAAACTGGGAAAATTACCTACATATATATTTATTTTAATTCACTACCCTTGCCTTCTAACCATGAGTTTTAAGTGCCTTGTTCCCATGAAAACTGGGAATATGAGGAAATGAGGAAATATGAGGTATAAGATGAAATGTGTACGTTTTGCTGGCCGCCAAAGGCAACCATATATTTTGGAATCAGAGTTTACCAACGATCAATCAATTTTGTATGCCCCTAGATCAGAGATCACGTTTTTTGGTAGCATAATTCTATCACTGTTATTTATTATTTAAACTGTTTCACAAAAAGTCTCAAATTAGTCAAGTATGAATATTAGAAAATATTTCTTAGCTTAAATGAAAAAGTGTATAAAATGGCAAAATTGATAAAGATCTGTTCATTGTTAGTCATGATGACTGGTTTTATTTATTCTGTCTCTCAGAGTAATCTTCAATGACGGAGCTTCCCTTCATATCCTGAATTCTCATCCCTTTTCATGAAATACCCTTCAGCTGTGACATCTTGATTAAGGTACACACAATATTATCATCGCTATCTTTCTGCCTTTATATCCCCTTCCCCCTTCTGTATAAGACAAGCTTATAAAACAGATAGCCTTTGCAGACTACGTGAAGTAAGTCACTTGAGAATAAAAGATCCATGTTCGGACTCTTTAAGGATGTTGGGTATCCCTATCTATTCATGTGAAAAAATACACTCCAGGCCACTAAAATATAAAAAAAGCGCATTATTATATTGACGAATACCTTTTAGACAAAAACATTATGTCCTATTAATATTATCTTAAAGACACATAGATTAAGAAAATTCATTAATTTCTCCATAGATACATAGATAGATAGTTAAAAAAAAATAAACAAGAGAGACTGTATAGACAAGCGTATTCTACAAAAGCTGCAGACATGTACAGGGTGCTTCAGTTTATTTGTTGCATAACTTTAAGATTCGATAGAACTTTTAAAATTAATGCATAAAGTCTCTATAAACATGGGTCGAAAAATGCGTGGCTTCCGAAATACAGGGTGTTTAAATTTACTTTCTAAAATAGTTTTTTTTTTAAATATTTGACGACAAAACGAACCATGGGCATAGTTTTACTGTAGCCGCTAGAGGGCGCTCTCTACTGTACCTGTAGTGTATTAAAATGACCGAAAAAATTTTTGTAGCGCAAATTTTGCTTTTTGAATAAAAAAACTGATTCTTTGCACTTTTCAACGTAAAAAACCTCTCCTGTTTCAAGGTTCGATGCATTTTTAATTATTTATGGGAAAATAATATTTTTTTTACATTTCCGATTTGGGCATTACAAGTAATTAAGATGATCGTTTAGATTGTGTGTTTAAACACAGCAATAATTCCTAACTCCAAATAAACACAAAAAAAAACAGAATATTAATTTGTTTAATTTTCCAATATTATTTTTAACAAATTAAATTAATTATTTACAACTAAAATGCTATTGGATAGTTAGGACAAACATACAAAATCTAAAGTAGTTGCTCGAAATGTAAACCCAATTGTTCAATACACAATTCACATCTACGAATGATCGAACGTGGTATAGCATTATTCAAATAAGGCCGTATTTCATCACATGCATTCCTGATTCTGTCTATTAGCATATCTCTTGTGGTTACGGGAGTCTGGTACACTTTTCTTTTAGAAATCCCCACACAAAGAAATCTGATGGATTTAGGTCAGGGGATCGTGGAGGCCAGGCGACTGGTCCTCCACGGCCGATCCATCTTTCTGGATAATTTTTGTCCAGCCAGTTTCTAACTATTCTCCAATAATGAGCTGGACAACCATCAAACTGGAACCAGGCCAATCTTCTTAATTCTAACATAACATCATCCCACATATTTGCATGTTTAGCCTTTAAAAATTCCAAGAAGGTCGCAGCATTTAACCTTGCAGGCAAACGGTAGGGTCCAAATAGTCGATTACGGTAGATACCAATCCACACGTTCACACTAAATTCATGCTGAAAATTTCTTTCCCGAACTGCATGCGGATTTTCATGCGACCAAATATGTTGATTATGAAAATTTACCACTCCACGACTAGTGAAGCATGACTCACCGGTCCATGAAACGTTACTTAAAAACTCCCTATTATTATCAGTTCTATCAAGAATCCACTGACAAAATGTGATTCTTCGTTCTCTGTCCCCTGGCTGTAGTCCTTGCACAGGTTGCAAATGGTAAGGACGTCTATGGTCATTTCTAAGAACACGGTGAACATGGCTTGCTGAAATTCCCAAGGCACCAGAAACTCTCCTAACACTTGTGGTCGGATCTCTATCAAACTCACGCAGAATCATACGGGTAAATCTGCGCTGACGAACATTTATGTTTTGATCCCTTTGGAGATTTCCAAAACCATTTTCAATTATTTGGAAATGCACTCTTACAAATACTGAGCCAGTTGGATGTGTTTGGAAATGTTCGTGCGTATTCTCTAGCTGCTTCTGCTGCGTTTCCATTTACAAAGCCATACACAAAATGCATATCCGCTAACTCGTGATTGAAGAATAAAAATGGCATTTTTATAAAACTTACAAAAAAAAACAGGTAAAAGAAACTAAATTTCGTGCATTCACAATTACAAAAAAACGTTTCAGGTTTCAACAGACAACATAACTAACTGTCAACTAATAGACGTTTAACCTTATTCTGCGTTCAATGTAAAAAATATTTGCAGGCACAGCACTGACTTTTTAACGTTATTTTATCATAAATAATTAAAAATGCATCGAACCTTAAAAATCGAAATATCTCAAAAACTGCTAACTATAACGAAAATTCACGAGAAAGCTTTTTTATGTTGAAAAGTGCGAAGAATCAGTTTTTTTTATCCAAAAAGCAAAAAATTGCACTAAAAAAAATTTTCTGTCATTTTAATACACTACAGGTACAGTAGAGAGCGCCCTCTACCGGCTACAGTAAAACTATACCCATGGTTCGTTTTGTCGTACCAAAAAAGCCCTTGTATACCAATTTTCACTGTTATACATCAAATATTGTTCAAAATATTAAAAAAAAGCTATTTTAGAAAGTAAAGTTAAACACCCTGTATTTCGGAAGCCACACATTTTTCGACCCATGTTTATATAGACTTTATGCATTAATTTTAAAAGTTCTATCGAATCTTAAAGTTATGCCACAATAAACTGAAACACCCTGTATATGTCGGTTTTAATTTTTTAAGATCTGATTTAAAGCCACGGAGATAAAAATAACAGAAACCAGCCATTTACTTGAAAATCATACCCTCAAAAATAGCGATTTGTAATATATGGAAAATGTAGTTTGGGCTTCGTTGTGCCCTTCAGACTAAAACAAAAACCCAGCTAAGGTAGTTTATACAAGGACTTTCACCGAGGTAATTTTTATTTTACTAATATTTTTGATTTTAGAATGATTCTTCTTGTTTGATCTAATAGCAAAAAAGAATTAGTAAATAAAAATCGCTGAAACTTGATATGCTAAACTGTATCCATCGAAGAAACAAAGTAAAATCAAACATATACACCCGTATTGCACGTGATCAAGAACTTAACCGTAGGAGACGCTACAGGGCCGTATCAAGCTATTGTGACTGATCTATCAAAAAATGTCGTACAAGATATGTGTTGCTGTAAATTCTATCAAAAGCATAGTAAATGATCAGGAATATACCACGCCTTTCTAATCATATTTCGACATTAGGAATCAGTGCAAAAAATTCTGTATTCACCATTTCAGCAAAATGTTACTAAAACGCACACGAAAAAAACTTGTGGACCATCTCAATTGAAATTGTTCATATTTTATTATTAACTTACATATATACCCAATAATATTTACAAATCAACCTTCTATTCACAATGCAGAGCAAATTTTTTCAGCAAATAGAAACTACAGACATGGTAGTAGTAGTACAAAAGTTTATTACAGACTCCATAAAGTTTGTTAGTTTGATTGCTATTAAAATTTACATGAGATCAGGCGTTTTCCCTTGCCTGAAAGTAATTAGTTATTTTACTTCTCAGCGAGCGCACTAAATGACGAAATTAAGCAACTTACTCTTTTTAGGTTAGTGTAGGATAGGGTCTTAGATTAGTTTTTGGTTGAAGGAAATACTCAGAAACTTAGATGAGATAGCAAAACTGAGTTCGGAGCTTCCAAATCATTGATTCGATCAGAAAATGAATTATCTGCATCCAAAAAAGTTCATATACTTCGAAACTTACCTGCAGGATTTTTCAATCCCGTCGAAAGGCCATCTAAAAAAGCCTGCCTTGAGGACCTCACAGATCTGTCTACCCAAACCTTTCCCTGCGTATGCCCCGCGTTCACCCATGTTTCGTCTGAATAATAAGTTTTTCTTCCTTCAGCGCGGAATTGCCTAATTTTTCTAAGGTATTCTCTCCTCCAGATAACAATTTCCTCCTTTTCTATCAATAAACTATTCCTTCCTCTTTTCAAAAATCGAAAGTCTAGTTCTTTCAACAGCTTATGGAACGTAGATCTTTTAAAATTTGGCAGGTCCTCATCATCATTCATTTGCTTCAATATTTTATCTATTGTAGGTATTTCATTCCTGAACAAAAAGTGATGTACTTTTCTTCTAATGGCACTTTTGTCAAAGTCATCTATTTTTTCGATGATTTTTTTTCTCGCTGGATATGTTTTTGGCTCAGATAGTGAGTGATTTTGTCTATATTCCTTCAAGATTTTGTAAACACTTGATCGACCTACTCCAGAAATTTCAGCAACCTTACATACGATAATTTCTATAGCCAATCCACTATTCTCTTGCATCTGGTTCTTGTAGATATTTAGAATAATTTGTTTTTCACCTGCGCTAAGATGAATCTTTTTAGCCCTTTTTCTGGGTGGCGTTAAGCTGATTTCAACCACTTCATCAGCTGTATCTGTGTCAGACATTTTAGACTAATATTAAATTTCCGCAAGAAAAATCAAGTCAAGACGTGCATAAAACGTTCGCGCTCATAAACGGGTATCCGTAACTGATTACAATCCTGTGCGTGGTGACGAACCATCAACGTGACGCTGAGAGTTCCCTCTACTATGCAGTGTTGCCAGGCTTAATGTCACAATGATCATGTTTTATTGGGAAAATTGTCAGAAATCGCCGAATGTTGAACAGAAACATTACAAGAAGTCTAACCTTGAAATGTGAGGCTACAAATCGATATTTTTAATGGGGGGGAAGGGTAGGGAGCTGTTATGGTTCCTATTAACCTTGGTGAAAGTTGGAAACGGTAATATCATATATGGCATACATTCGGTTGAAGGTGTGTGCACGGAAAATAGATTGCGGATAGGATTTTAATAGATAAATCTGCACAAAAAAACACAAAAGGAGATTTTTGTATTTCCCTGAAGAATATCTCAAGGTTATTTCAGATGTACTCATCGAAACTTTATGGAACGATTATCGAAACCTTATTTTCAATTGCGATAGGGCCACATACCTCGACATCGCATTAATGTGAAAAATAAGACAATAGAAAAAAATTCCCTCGCTGATGCTATCTCTTAGGAAAAATTTAACTATAAAGATTGCACAAAAATTTTCTTCACCTTTTTGAGCTTGTTTTCGCATCTCCGTATATGCCGTTCATAATTTGCTGCAGATCAAATTGGAATATACCTTTGTGATGCCATTTATTGTTATATAATGTCCTTTACAACAGTTATTGCACGTATTGCACCAACAGATTGATTTGTGATCCATGCGAATGTGATCAACCACTCTGGCGAAAACTCGCCGAGCGTGGCAACCGTGCGACTTTGTCTGGAGGCTCGTCGCTACAAGCCAATCAGCAAGAGGCCGACAGAGCGCCATGGCTACCGATCACGCGTTGATCACGAGTCAACCACTGTTTACGATTACTTTGTAGCTTCGTTAGATACACAGTAGAGACATTTTTGGAGGACTTTTTGTTGTGAATTCGAAACATGTTTTGATCCGATAAATACTACAGAGCCGTTAGACATAATAGTAACAAATATTTTCCATTATCAATTAAAATCGAAGCTGGTAGATCTAGTGTTGATAGTTGGAGATGTATGGATTCCACTCGAGTCATTCACACAAAATTGACCCATTCTTTTTCTGAAATTATGAAATTTGAAAAAGTGCTGCACCACATGGAAAATCAGAAGTCGTAACGGGGGAGGCGGGGAGAGTATAGTTAACCTAGTTGACTCCTTTTCTCTGGTTGATATATCAAAATATGAAATTGAGGAGGGTGCCGGAGTGGTGTTAACTACCTTCTCAGAAGACCAATATTTTTTATAATAAATAAGTACGAAAGTGCGGAGTGAGTGCCCCTACTATACTATTCCGTATATTTTGGCCCCCACAAACTCCTTTATCCAGCAAACTTCCTCACGGTTTAGCAAAATCCATCGCTCGCTGATGAATCCATTAAATATTCAGAATATACAAACAAGGCCGGGTCTCTGAAGAATTTAATTAACTCGACGCTTTATACGATGAAAACCAAAATGTATTCAGAGGGTATAATGAAAGTAAAATGCCTGCTTAATTTTTCGTCTTGTATTACCGAAATTTAAATATATTAAAATATCGATTTCCCGTTAAGCGAGTTTGTTAGGTAATCTCCCTTGCAATGGTTTTGATTGTCCTGGAAGGTGAGTTAAGGAAGTTGTTGAGCGAATTTGAATTTAGAAAATCGAAGAGTGGTGAGAAGATTGGAGGAAACGATCCGCTAATTTTTCGCTTAGAGAAAAATAGATGCTGATATTGTTGGTCGATAAGTACACAGTTTAACGAGAAAGACTAAGGTTTGATGATAAAGTAGCAACCAACACGCCAACAGAGTCATTTACAGAACGCTGTTTATAGAAAGGATTTTTAGACAGCATAACGTGTCCATGAATGAAACGGTGACAACCTCAAGTGTTTAATAGTCTTTGTTTTGTGATTGGTGTAAGTGAGCATGTTCTTGACTAAGATTTGTAACAAAATATTTATACCGAAAAATTTGATCGTAGCATACGGGCTTTCAGCTTGGTCGCTATGGTGGCGTGGAATGGAATCTTTGGACTCGCAATTTTTTTTAAGTTGCAACGTGCTAAGGCTAAATTTGGCAAAGAAAAGATCAACTTCAATCCCTTGTTCATAGCTTTCGTTGTACAAAACCTATAAGACTTGTGGAAAAATATTTTGAGGTTAGTCATCTCTTTCTGACTCGTCATCTCATACAACAATATAGAAGTAGACATACCTAAATTTAGTAGTCAGAACCGTCCTGATTCGGTGTTATTTTATAGATGCACACATTATATTCCAAAAACGATAGTATCAGTATTGTTGTTATTTTCAAAGCTTTCGACAACAGTTTCTTCATGAATTATATTCTTATTGTGTACAACGTAAAGGCAACAAGAAAAATCTGGCGTAAAATATGACGGAAAATACCTATGTACAGATAGACGTGGCCCAACCAAATCGATCATACTCACTTGTACACTTTCCGTTATTTGTGCCCAAGACTACTAGACCTGTACCGCACTGATGAGTTGCTAATCAGCACGAAACATCGCTGACTTCAGTTCATCGTGGTCATAAAGGCGAAAAGCAAACATGTCAATTTCAATCAAACGTGGGTGTTGAAAAATAATAATAATAATAATAATAATAGTAGTAATAATAATAATAATAATAATAGTAATAATAATAAAATGCGGTGTGTATTCTTACCTTCACCAGCAAGAAAATGAACCTACACTGCCACCTGCTACCATAGAGAGTAATGAAGGAGAGCTACAACGACGAATTATCTGAGAATAACGATGCCAGGTGGCATGCTCAGGGTGAGGCAGTTGTACTGGAAAAACAGATTCCTGAAAAATATCATGATGTGCGGGCTACTCGGATTGAACACCGTAAAGGGATAAAAAAATCAAAGAATGGTAAACACCTGACCGAAGATATTAGAAAAGCGAATAGAGCACTAGCTAAAATAGCTAAAATCTGCAGAGATAGACAGTTAACAATAACTGATCTCAATCATCTAACATATGCTTCTGCAGCTATATTAGCGGGAGAGGAAGAGAATAACAACAGCCCTAGGACTAAGGAAGGACCTGAAGGCCCCCGATGGAAGATGCGCCTAAAGAACAAAATTTCGAAAATTTGCCAAGAAATATCCATTTTAAGCGAAATAAATAAGGGGGTGGTTTTCAGTCATGTTTTAAATAAAGCAGACCGAATAAGGGCTAAGTACAGCCATTCACCGCTAGGTGATCTAATAAACACACTAAAAATGAAGCTGCAAGCGAAGGCTCAGAGATTGCGGCGATATACAAGTCGTGTCGATCAGTACAAACAGAATAGGCTATTAAAATAAATCCCAAGAAATTTTACAGGAGTCTAAAGGAAGAAGTACAAGTACAAGAACAACCATCAAAAGAAGATGTCGACTCATTTTGGAGAGACATATTAAAGCAGGAGATACCTCACAACGAAAAAGCTGCCTGGATTGAGCAAAAAAGGAGAAACAACAGCCAAATTGTCACCTCTCAATAGCATGACTATACCGAAGACGAAGTTAAGGAAGTCATTAGGTGTTTGCAAAATTGGAAAGCACCAGTGCCAGATAAGATCTATAACATCTGGATAAAATCCTTCAATGCACTCCACTGTCATCTGGCTGTTGCTATGAGCAATATGACCAAACACCCTAACAACACTCCGCATTGGTTGACAACTGGTATCACATATTTGCTGTACAAAGGCAAAAATTCTAAAGAGGCAAAAAATTATCGTCCAATTACCTGCTTACCCACACTGTATAAGGTCCTTACTTCACTTATTTCTAATACTCGTAGACTGTATGACCATATGTCCTCTAACAACATTCTACGGTCAGAACAAAAAGGCTGCCGTCGATCAGCTCAAGGCTGCAAGGATCAGTTACTCATAGACAAAATGGTAGTTGAAGATGCCAAGAAGAGAAAACGAAATCTAAGCATGGCCTGGATAGACTACGCCAAGGCATTCGACAGTATACCTCATAGTTGGATCCTTGAAGCTATGAGTTTATATGGGGTTAATCCGATTGTTGTGAAGTTCCTCGAATCATCTATGAAGAAGTGGAATACCGAATTACAGCTGCATCACGCTGAAGGGTATAAAAACTGATAAAATAAGAATCCGCAGAGGGATATTCCAAGCAGACTCCTTGTCACCGCTGCTATTCTGCATCTCCCTGGTTCTACTGACTAATGCTCTGAATTCTGGAAAACTTGGATACGAGGTCAGGCAGGGTTCCTATATAAGTCACATATATGGATAACCTCAAGTCATTGGCATCCAGCAACAAGCAGCTAGATAGAGAGCTAGACACTGTGAAGCGGTTTAGTGAGGACATATGCATGCAGTTTGGCAAGGAAAAATGTAAAAGGATCACGATTACCAGAGGAAAGATCTCAATCAATGTAAACCAAATAACTGAAAATAGTGCAGGATTTGAATACCTTGATCCAAGTGAAACCTATAAATATCTTGACGTTCATGAAAGTGACGAGGTACATCATGAATCTATGAAAGAAAATGTGAAGAAGGAATACGGTTAAGGCGAATCTTGAAAACAGAACTGAGCGCCGAAAATAAAATAAAGGCAGTCAACAGTCTTGCTGTACCGGTAATGCAGTATAGCTTTGGAATATTGAACTGGAGCGGATCAGACATTGAAAAAATAGATAGAAAAACCAGGAAACTGTTGACCATCTATAAGTTTCGTCACCCCAAAGCTGACAAATACCGACTCTATATTCGAAGGCGCGATGGTAGCAGAGGTTTAATTGAACTCTGCAGTGCCTACAGGATGACAATTGCCTGCCTTTATGAGTATATACTCCATTCCAACGACAAGTTCATCAAGTTAGTACTATTGCATGAGCAACAAAAGGATAAATACTCCATTGCAAAGATCGGGGAAGCCATGAAAAGACAATATGCACACCAATTGAACGAAGATGAGTCAGCGGACAACTTGAAACTCGAGAGTAAAGGAGGCCATGCGAACAGAAAAAGTCAACGCCCTAAAATCGAAACCACTTCATGGACAATTCAACAAAAACCTACACAAAACCAATGTAGATAAACACATGTCCCTCGATTGGATGAAAAGTACAGGATTGAAGGCAGAGACTGATTGCTGCACTGGACCAGGCAATTAACACACGCTACCATAGAAGAATGGCCCTGAAACAGAATGTCGGCAGCAAATGCAGAATATGCCATCAATGTGAGGAACATATAAGCCACATTATGTCAGGCTGCTCAACAGTGGCACCAACAGAATACACCGAAAGGCACAACAACGTCGCTAAATACATACACTGGGCTATCCTCAAGCAGCACCAAGTACCAGTTAGCAACAACTGGTATGATCATTCTCCTGAAGCAGCAGTAGAGACAGACGAAGCATCAATTATGTACGACAAAGGAATCATTACCGACCGTACGATTTCCGCCAACCGACCTGATATTATTTACCATATTTTTTCAAATTAAAGATCTACCTACAACAACATGAGTTTTGGATTTTTTGGAGACGTGTTAGAGATATCGAGTCAAGAAATGGAAGATAAACTAAATAGCAATAGCTGATTTTGGACATTACCAAAGATTCAAACAAAATTTCTTTAGTTGTAAAGTCAAGAAATTATTTATTAAGATATAACTGACGTAAAATTGAAAAGCAACTCTTACTGATATTATTCACATGTGGTATAAAAATTTAGACATTCATCTAAAGTTACGCCCAAGTTTTTCACTGACTCACTTACTTCTATAGTCTCACCAGTTAATTTTACTTTAAAATTTCTTTTGGCATCACTTCTAAATAGTTTTGGTGAAAAAATGATGACTTTCGATTTTAAAGGGGTCAACTGAAGGTTATGATTTTTTGCATACATACTAATAGATGTCATATCTTCATTTACCTCAGAGACAGCATTTCAAATGTTGTGATTATGGAAATGACTGTAGTTCTGTGAATCGTCGGCAAAGAATTGGATATTATAATATTTAACAACTGAGTGGAGATCAGAAATATACAAAATGAATAGGAGTGGCCCAAGTACAGACCCTTGAGGCATTCCGGAGGAAAATGAGGCACTTTGAAGATAGAAAAAGGTTCACGAAGGCTACAAAGACAATACATTTTTTTTTCAACTGCAGGTATCACATAGATACTCTCATTGCTAACAATGTGTCGGTCAACAAAGAATGGTACTCATACGATACACAATCGTAGTCAATGCAGCAATTTCTAAAATTTTTCAATAACGGAAAAAGTTTTTCGTCAGGAACTAAGTCGCTGTTCAAAAAAAAAAGTAGTAATTGATATCCGAATAACCCATTCCTTATTCAAGTCCTTTCCTCCTTTCTTTCTTAGTCGTGTGCCCTGAGCACAGTCATTCATCTCAGGTCCTTCGAGAGAAGAGAGAACGACGGTATCAATAATTTACAGCCTCTCGTACTTCAAAACGTACCCGGTAAGGTATAATAAGAAAAAGGGAAAGCCATTCAGCGAAAACATTTTCATATTTCTCGTCGCGTACTGAAACGAGTCTTCGGCGTTTTGTTTTCACACTATCATACATCAAACGAATACCCGAAATGTGAGATAATACAGTTGCACATCAGTGCCGATGACAACATTTGCAGAAGTGTAGATATAGCACAAGGAGTCTGTAGAGAGGCTTCTCTAGATAGACAAATATATGTCTAAAAGCTGAACTAGATTTTATTTACATCCGTGTTCAAGGATGAAGCACTTTATTCTCGTTATACAGGGTGGCGCATCGAAAACGAAACAGACGCATTTACTGGCAGCTCAGTTTTTTTTTTGAAATACGCTCAGACCCGTGGATTTTGTTTTCTAGGGGGACACAAGTTTGGCAAAAAAACACGTTAACACGAGCAGCCCCCTAAGCTGGGGTGACACCACCCCCCAAAATCTTAAAGGGAACGGGGGGTCGAGAGATACCTCATTTTAAAGGTCTTTCAATTCCCTTTATAATGATATAAAATTAATGTACTTCAGTTCAGTAGTTTTGAAGATTTATTGATTTAAAGCTTAAATAAAACTAATACATCATCATTACTGGAGATCAATACATTTGGCAGCAAAGTAATTTAAAAATGAAGAATGAACTGATCCGTTAGGCAAGTAAATGTTGAAAATGGCCACCATGACTCACCATGCTTTAATAAAGATTTTGGTCAAAACGTTGCCGCACATTTTGCAATATTTGAGGAGTCATTTGAAGGCACTCATTCACAATTCTTTGTCGCAGGTCTTCTAATGATGTTGGCTGAGTAGCATAAATTTTGCTTTTTAAATGACCCCACATAAAGAAATCCAAAGGTGATAAATCTGGCGATCTTGGGGGCCATTCAATGACACCTCTTCTACCAATCCATCGATCTGGAAACGTCTGATCTAAATATTGTCGAACACGTAATGCGTAATGTGGTGGGGCACCATCCTGTTGGAACATCAACCTATTCGCTATGTACCGCTGATCATTCTGATTTTCAATTATGGCTGTTAATGCAGGATCTATGGCGTCTTCTAGTAATTCCAAATACATTTCACCGGTTAAATTTCCTGGTAAGAAAAAAGGAACAACTAAATGATCGCCAAAAATACCAGCCTAAACATTTAATTTTTGTGGCTGCTGTGTATGAACCTTATGATAGATTCTGGGATTACGCTTAGAATCGGAACAATATCGCCAGTTATGACGATTTACTACGCCATTTAAGAAAAAGAAAGATTAGTCGGAAAAGCAAGTGTTGGGATTTTCAATGTTGCGTTTTTTATTGGCGACTGACCCAGTTTCCCGAAATTTAGCTACAAGTTCTAGAACATACTCTCGATGCACGTTACTGTTCTCATGTCGCTCATTTAATATTTCTTCTGTTCTATTAGCGCACTGACTATTTCCGAAAAATATTTCGATAATTTCAACTCTTTTTGCTGTGGAATATACCATGGTTAATTTATGTAATAAAGCGTTACAAGTTATTTTAGCAACAAAGTTTGGTCAAAGCAGTCGAAAACTATGTACTAGATTCCAATTTAAAATAAGTACGAGATATTTCCTTATCTTTCTTCAAGAAATAACTTTTTTGTCACAAAAAAACGCTCCTATAGCTATTTTCAACAACAAAATGATAAACAAACCATGGGCGTAGTGAAGAAAAGCATTTACTTATTAAGTAAATTCTTTTAGACAAATTTCTTCTGAAAGTAGTACAAACTAATCTGATGTACCTATTAAAGTCTACTTTAGGCTCTAAATCAATAAATCTTCAAAACTAGTAAGCTGAAGTACATTAATTTTATATCATTATAAAGGGAATTGAAAGACCTTTAAAATAAGGTATCACTCGACCCCCCTGTCCTTTTAAGATTTTACGGTTGGTGTCACCCCTGCCCAGGGGGCTGCACGTGTTAACGTGATTTTTTGCCGAACTTGTTTCCCCCTCGAAAACAAAATCGATGTGTCTGAGCGTTTTTCCAAAAAAAAACTGAGCTGCCAGTAAATGCGTCTGTTTCGTTTTCGATGCGCCGCCCTGTATGTGATTAACAAGGCGTCTTTAAGTTCCTTCTAGCAGCTTCTACTTACACGGCTGATTCAGTATAAATGAGATCTGGTGTGTTACTCTATTAAAAACAAAATAAAATAACCAACGTTATTGGGTAATGCAAAATATGAGCAGTTTAGCCAAAAATGGGACTACCGACTTATAGATAGGGAAGCAAGAAACCACAATTTCATGGCATCTCTGATCGACAGTAACCGCTTCTAAGAAGTCAAATGCATCTCTCAGAAAAGTACTAAGCACTCTCGCAACAAAGCTACAAAGCTCATGTGAGCGACAGCATATTTTGTATCTGTACGACATGCTTACGTTAAATAATTGGTAAGGATAACTACAAATTCAAGAGACATCCAGGATATCAAATGAAATTATGTCGGCAGTAGGATTGTAATATGAGTCAAGTAAAGTTGAATATCTCTGGTAAACGAAATCTTATTTTTCCTTAAAAACATAGGGTATCCATCCTATGTGCTTGCAATGCTGAACGTTGTTCATTCCCTTCAGTTGGATCTAAGACTTGTGGTGTACACCGATTTCTCCAAGGCCTTCGATAGGGTCAGCCACAGTATTTTGCTCCGAAAGCTTGAGTACCTGGGCTCCAACAACATTTACTTAGCGCTCTTAACATCATATCTGTTTGAAAGGAAACAGTATGTTTTTATAATGGCTACATATCACATGCTTATGTCTCAACCAGTGGCGTACCACAGGGTTCGAATTTAGGACCACTGTTGTTCATATTGTTTGTGAATGATCTGTGTGAATCTTTGGCTTGTTCTAAGTTAATGTTCGCAGACGACCTATAATTTTATTCATCCGTTTCATGCTTGGAAGACTGTGCATTTGTTCAAGGTCAAATAAATAAATTGCAGAGCTGGTGTGCCAAGAATCAACTTCATCTTAATATAAGTAAGTGTAAAGTAGTAACTTTTTCAAGGAAAACCAACCACTTGGTATATAATTATACAATGATCGAACATGTTCTTGAGCGCAGTGAAACTGTGAAAGACTTAGGTATCTACTTTGATCATCTAACCTTTAATGAGCATATCAATCAAATGATTTCAAGCGTTTACCGAACCTATGGCTTTGTTATCAGGAATTGTAAATCTTTTGACGTTTTCACTTTGCAGACATTATACTTTAGCTTGGTTAGGTCTAAGCTTGAATATGGATCTTTGATATGGAGTCCGATTTTATTATTTATTTTATTGATGTTGTTGACAAACTTCAAAAGAAGTTTTTAAAATTTTCATGTGTTAAGATCGATGGCATATATCCTACTAGAGGTACAGAATACAACATCCTTCTTCATAAATTTGGCATTCAATCCTTAGAACAACGGCGGAAGCAATCAGCAGTTATAGTTTCATATAAATTACTGCATAATCTAATATAGACTGCCCTACAATACTTTCACAAATACAGTTTCTGGTACCACGACCAACATCAAGGTATAATATTCCTTTTATGTCAAAGAGCTCAAAAAAACTTATTGTCGAAAGCGCCTGTCAACATGATGTGTGTGAATGCGAATAAAATAGCGGATGTATGTGACATATTCGTATGTAGCATAGGTGAATTGAAGTGCAAATTGCGTGCTCACTTTTGATTTATCTTAGGTTTCTTATTTTTAAGCTGTAGCTATATTTATTTTTTGTTATTGATACATGAACTTGTAATTATTATTGTTTTTTTTTTCATCACAAGCTACCTCATGGTGATTTTTTTATAGTAGTTTGCTCTGTAAATAGTGTTAAACTGTTGGGCAATAAACGCTTATTATTATTATTATTATTAAGACTGGATGCTCTCACCATCCTTCGAACACGCATGCAGGGAACAAATGATCTACTTTATACTTACGACTGGGACCCTCACGAAATTATACTAGATCACATACCTGAAACAAAAAATACTTCATTTTTATATATACTTAAAGTAAAATCAAACTAAAAATATTAATATTACATTTTTTCCATAAATTTGTTTAAGCTTTGGAAAGAAAGCTCTTTGTATTACTCGTGTTTTTCATTTTTATGTTCCAGAATCCATCTAATATTGGTGCAGCCAATATGATCATTTGAAGCTACGACCCATTCATTTTTATGCTGGTGATTGGAATTCCCATTTATTTTTTATAGCGTACAACGTAAAACATGTTACATGTGCATCCGGAGGTTTATGACGATGCTGCAAATTTTCATTAACCAGTAGAAACAGGAATCATTTCAAGTTCTTCATATAACAGCCTCAAGCTTTGAGTTAGTTAGATATTATTCTGATACCATTTTACTTAACTTTAATAATATTAATAATGTCTTTATTGAAAAAATGATCATAGTATAGCAAAGTTTCGCGATGGCTACTCTACCGCTTAACCATACTACAACCAGACATCACAAAAGATTAGCATGATAACAGGAATCAGTAACTGTAAGAAATACGTTAGAAAGGAGTGGGTAATATAACCAAATATAAAACCTAGTTTCTTAACATTGTAGAAAAAATAAATATTAATGTCGTTGATAAATATGGAGACTCGATTGGTGATATTGTAATTTGAATATTTAGGACAGTTTGGTATCGCGGTACATTTTGATGGATTGATGCGGAGACACTGTTTATCAAGACCTAGATTAATTCTATACGATGCTTCATGTAAGTTGGATTCATTAAAACGAAATGTTAGTTGTCTGTCGTCAGCGTACATTTGAATCTAACAATTTTCTACACACTCATTCAGATCAAACGTGTATACTAAGAATAACAGAGGTCCCAGTGCTGAACCCTGTGGAATTCCTGATCAAACATACCGTGCATCAGAAGTTCCTGTAGATGTTTTTACTTTTGGGTGCGATCAGTTAGGTAGGATCTGAAGGAATTCAAAGGAAACTCTGACATTATAGCTTACAATCAAGCATGACCCACAGCGTGCCGGATTTGTCGTTAAGGTTGTGAAGTATCTCATATGCAAGGTATAGTAATGTAGTAATCGTACTATGACTTTCATGAAAACCAGTTTTGCAGAATACTCATCAGGCTGTTGGTATACTATCTTCTCCAAGACTTTCGACAAGAAACATAAACCACTTATAGATCTAAGACCGGCATGTTCAGATGGATTCTTATTTTTGGCCAAAGATGTGACTATTGCCTCCTTCCAGTTGAATGGGAAAACGCCTCTCCCTAAGCAGATACTAATAATATGCGTGATGTGATTAAGTAGTTCAGGCAAGCATAGTTAGAGTGTTGACATCACAACCCGCTGCTTAAGGTCTGATAGGCAATATTGCATCCTTAACTTCATGACAGCTAGATGTTATCCATGGAGCAGCCGGTTTTGTTACACGAGCAGTTCGTAATGGCACGTGGATATCCCACGGCTGCCGACGTTATTTGGATGAGTGACATGACATGTACGTCTCGAAAAACTATGTATCTATTTCCGTCTGCATAGTCTGTCTATCTGACCCTCTGTTTGTCCGTCCGCTAATCATTGACCCGTCTATAATTTGGAAAGTACCACTCGGAGTTTGATGAAAATTTCGGACAAGGTTACTACTATGCAGGACAAAAACTCAAACTTCATTTTTTTGGCGCTTCCGAAACTCCTGATCATTTTCAGAAAAAAAATTGTGGCGGTTTTAAAAATTTGTATTTCAATTTTTTGATGTCACTCCACGCTTCAAACGCCGGCAATTCTACATAGCTGTTGAACATGTTTCAAACATCAAACGTACATTGGCCTAACATTACAGAGAACTCTTGTCGATATGCGCCTCCGCTTCTGCTCCCTAAGTTTACCTACGGGTCTCTTCTATTAGTTTGTAAATTACACATTTTCTCAGAGGGTCCAATTTATGCTGGACATAGACCTTTATGAACTGATGGGTTGGAAGGGCAGAGTCAACCTACTAGACGTCATTTTTTCAGAGAAATCCGTAGAATCAAACCAAGCATTCTGAGTCAAGCAGACAATGTGTAAATCTTATTTACTAAGTATGCTGGTTCCACATGCAATTCACGTCTTATATTTGTACTATTTTTCTTGATTGTTGGAGAAGCAATGAGGTTCCCTTTTTGCATTAACCATTTACTATACGTCAAGGCATGGTCTTTTAACCCCTTTGGTGCTACGCCTCTGCTAGTAGCATATTCTATTTCGTGAAAGACTCGCAGAAGCACAAGTCTCGAGAAAACTATCAAAGAGGTATCTAGGGAACTAACCCTTAAGCAGTTCACTAGTGCCGGTTTCTAGTGCTCGCTATCTAGCTGCTCTCTAACAATACTCCAGAAGGTCTAGGCGCCTTGTCTCCTCGGTCTAGAGCATTGATTCCCAAAGTGGTCTATATCGACCCCTAGGGGTGTATGACAACCTGCAAGGGGCCAACGTCAGCGAACAAAAATTTGGGGGTCCATGAAATGAATATGGGGGTCCACGATAGTGGATCTCAACACATACACTGATAGTTCCTATTTACTTACATCATACTATCTTATAATATCAAAACATATACATTATTTATAAAAGTACCTATGAAGTAACAAATTTATTATATATGTTTATAAAATTGTTTAAGTTGTAGGATATTGGTATTCGCTTTGTGGTCGCAATACATTTTGAACTTGTAAAAACCTGGAGTCGTATTCTCAGAGCTTCGCTACCTTGCACTGACTTGTTCAATTCGTCACTCTATAAATACGAATATGGGACAAATACGTTTATTCGTTTCCTGAATCTTGAAAAGGAAAGTGCTAAGAAAGTATTTTAAAAAATATAAACAGATAGTATATCACACAAATTATAGTGAGTCAGTGTTATTTTGTTTGAGAGTGCTGGAGAAAAGGACATTATTTTCTATTAAATTTTAGTTTTGTACTCGTAGTTAGCAAAGATAGATAAATTACGCCAATCATGACTTTAGTTATTAGTAGTTAAATATTCAATCATGCAAAATTACATGAGTACTCCTCAATAGTTTCTTTTTGAAAGTAATATAATTACAGTGCAATCTCCGTAATTCGAGCTAATTGTTGCAAGAAGATATTCGAATTACGGAATGTTTTCGGAAAAATCATCTTATTTAAATAATTTAATTTTGCCCACAGATGACAGACGCCATGTCCGAATCTAAAAAGTAGACAGTACAGTGTTGATTATTTGAAATTTGGCTTCATTCCATCATTGCCGGACAAACAATCGCTTATGTGCCTTTTATGCAACAAAGTTTTGGGCAATGACGCTATGAAACTGCAAGATCATCTGAGAAGATACCACCCTGATAAAACAGAGAAAGATTTGAAATACTTTCAAACACTCTAAGATGAATTTCAGAAGAGACCTACACTGGACAGAATGTTCGCTTCGACGTCACAAAGAAATGATGATGGTTTGCGGGCGTCTTACAATATCTCGTTACTTATAGCAAAATCCGAAAAACCGCATACTATCGGAGAGAAGTTAATTTTGCCAGCCGTTGAAGAGGTTTTAAAAACTGTTTTACACAAACCTGCATCTGATATCATTAAAAGAATTCCCTTAAGCAACAATATTGTTGAAAGACGTATTGATGAAATGAGTTCTGATATTGAAAGCTTCTTATATAATTATTTGCAAACGACCCATTTCTCTATACAACTGGACGAGTCAACTTTATCTGATAATGCAGCGTTATTATTGGCATATGTTCGTTTTATTATGCATCAAGAAATCTACGAAGAACTGCTCTTCGCAAGGACTTTGATAACCGACACTAAAGGTGAATCAATATTTCATGTTTGAAGGATTACTTCATTGAAAAAGCAATTCCTTTATCAAATATAATATCAGTAGCTACAGATGGAGCACCTGCCATGGTTGGACGTTATCGTGGATTTATAAGTTATTTAAAACAAAGTGTGTCAAGGGTGTTAGCAATACATTGCGTCATCCATCGACAACATTTAGTTGCTAAAAATTTGAGTGTTAGATTGCATGAATCACTTCATTTAGTCATTGATGCAGTAAACCGAATCCGAAGCAACGCGTTGAATACGCGGTTATTTGCGCAGTTGTGTGAAGAAACACTTTCATCACTTACTCGTTCACACTGAAGTACGCTGGCTGTCGAAAGGCTTATGTTTGACAAGATTTTTGCACTTTTTGAGACTATTTTAGAATTTCTGGATACTAAAGGTAAGATTTTAAAAGAAAATTTAATGAAGAGGAAAACAGACATCGCCTATTTAACAGATTTGTTTACAAAATTTAATATGGTTAATTTGCAATTACAAGGCTACAGTTTAAATTTGATTAAAACAAAGTCCATCTTATCAGCGTTTCTTGCCAGAGTTAAACTAATGAAGCAAAATATTGGACGGGGCGAATTTTCTCAGTTCCCCAATTTGTCACAGACAAGCTGCCACGAAGACGACGTTTCAACTTACGTTCAACATTTAAATGCCCTCTATTCAGATTTTGAATCTAGGTTTGAGGATATTTTGACTATGGTAATACCACCGTGGATAATTAATCCATATGGTGACATAAAAGAAACGAATGTCATAATACAAGAGGAACTGACTGAACTAAGTACACACGAAGAACTTAAGGTTCAGTTTAAAAACGGATATCAGCAATTCTGGCTGCAAAACAACATACCCGTTACTTATCCGGAATTATGGAATATAGCGAGGAAATTTTTAATTTCCTTTCCATCGTCATACCTAGTGGAAAGGGGGTTCAGCGCTGTTACCAATCTCCTAACGAAAAAATATGTATTATTAAAGCTTCAGGTTCATCCTTCTCACTAAAAATATTGACTTATTGCTTATGTTATTTTATTTATAGTTTATTTTATGTTTATTGGTGTCTGACCAATAAATAGCCGCATTGGGAATAAGTGCCCGCATTGATTTTTTTAAAGAACCCCCCTTTATAGAAAATATTTTTTTTAATTATTCTGAAAATTCAAGGATAGGTACACAATAAAATTCGTTAATTTTTTGCCTATTTTTAGATAACTTAAACGTATAAGAAGCGGAATTTAATCAAACTAACAGCGAAATTATTGTAGAACATACGTTTATGTTATAATTAATAAGCGAACTCGCTTATTATACTATTGTAAGTAAAAAACTTTTTTTTTTATTATTTTTCGCTTTTTTTTATTTTATCCCTCTTATTTTTTTTTCAATGCGGGCACTTATTCCCAATGCGGACACTTATTGGTCAGACACCTGTTTATTCAATGTTACGTATATTTTGCATAACAGATACAAAATTTTATTTTGAGTAGTTTTAATTTAAATTCATTTAATAAATGTATAAATTAAGATGTGTCTTTACTTTAAGTTTTTAAGACTAAACTTCACTACAGTTAGAAATTTACAGGAAATCAATATCAGGTAAGTAGGGGGTCTACCCAACACGCAAAAACATAGCAAAGGGTCTACGACACAAAAAAGTTTAGGGAACTCTGGTCTAGAGCCACAGGACCCTAAGCTAGTCAAATATAGCATAAAGGTAAGAGGACCCTAAACTTTGGACGGTTATCGTTTTATTTTTTTTTTCGCCGATTGAGGCTCTAGTGTCTGAATTGCCTAGTACATCACAGGGCATACTTCTGCTACTACTCTATTTATCAGGATATTTTATAAGGCCAAAATGAGTCTGCATGAAAGTAATTCAACTCAACATGCTGCAGCCATGAGAACATACGAATAAAGAGATTGGAGAGAGCATTTATATACTAGTTCGGTTGAGCAAAGTTACCAGCGCAACGCCTATGGATATTAGAGGACTATATCGAATGCCAAGCTGAGAAATAGCTTTTCACAAGACTCGTATACGCTGAAGGGAAAACATGAAGTTGAATTATGAAAGAAGCGGCGAACAATGTGTCTTCGATATTACTGCTCTTAAAAGGTACTCAATGCGGTATAGACAATGCATCGTCGCAGCGTGAGATGGTCGACAGAAGTAGTTCTCACGACTAATGGTTTTCTGTTGGAGACAGTTTTTTATTTACAGTGTTGTGCTTGGACAATATCAACGACTATCCGCGTCTGTATTTGTATATTTACAGTTTGAAAATATTTTGCTCGAACTAAAATGAAACTTCAACCATATGATTATACATGCTTATATACTAAGTGACATATAAATCCGAACACCCAGTTTAAATGGTTTTATTTTAATAAAATTTTGTATAAGTACTTAATGAAGCATAATAAGTAAATGATAAAAATTTCAAAATGATTGCACTGCTTTAAAGTCCTTTGACCTTTAATAATGTGTGGCTGCACCCTGATGTGCTAGGCATCCTCCAACGCGCCTAGGCATGCTTCTGATCAGGTGGTCCATGTCCTCCTGTGGTATCTCATTCCAGGCAACCACCAACTCCTCTCGAAGTGCTTCTAGAGTCTGAGGAGGACGTTGCAAATTGAGCAATCTCCTACCCATCATATCTCACACGTGCTCAATTGGGGATAAGTCGGGAGATCTTGGTGGCCATGGTAACAATGTGACATCATTATGTTGAAAGAAGTCTATTGTGACTCTTGCAACATGTGGTCGGGCATTATCTTGTTGGAAAGTTGGATCTGCCAGGGTGTCAAGATAGGGTAAAAGATGGGGTTCTAGAACTTCGTGGATATAACGCTGCGCGTTCATGTTACCTCTGATGAAGATTAAAGGTGACCTGGAACCATAAGCTATAGTACCCCAAACCATAACTACAACAGTGTGATGAACATGTCCTTCAACAGAAAACCGTGGACTCCTCCTTTCACCACGTCGCCTTCTAACCCTGGCACGACCATCGTGCATGCCTAAACAAAATCGAGACTCGTCACTAAAGACAATACTGTTCCATTCCTGATCCCAGAGTGACCGTTGTCTGCACCACTCAAGGCGATTACGTCGGTGTTCTCGAGTTAAAGGGAGGACCCAGTGTGGCCGGTATGAAAACAAGCCAAAACTTCTCATTTGTCGGTAAACACTTGGCATGCCAATAGGTCTTCCATGTTCTGCAAACCATTCATTTGCAATGGACCTGGTAGTGGAGAAACGGTCCCTTAAGGCCAATAATCTTAGGCGGCGATCTTCACGGTCTGTTGTTCTACGGCGGCGTGCAGTGCATTGCTCTTTGCGTACGGCCTTCTCGAAGCCATGCCTAACAACACCTAACCACAGTGTCTACACTTCTTTGCACTCTAACTGCAATTGCCCGAAAAGAAAGTCCAGCTTCCCGAAGTCCCACTATACGGCCCCTATCAAACTCACTAAGTTGACGAAATCGTACAGGTCTCCGTACTCTAGGCATCGTAACCGATCGTAAAGGATGTCAAGAACCAAAATCCGCCAACGTTGATTCTTCATTGCGGCTGAAATATTCATTTTTAGAGCGTTAGTAAATTAAAAAAAAGCAGTATAAAAACCGGAATGTCCAACTGATAAGGCTGAAAATTTTTTCACTTGTTATTTACAGTAAGATAAATACATTCACCAACTTTTATTAAAATAAAACCATTTAAACTGGGTGTTCGGATTTATATGTCACTTAGTATATTTATAGCTTTAGCCTCTAGTTTATCCACGTTGAAGTCGGATTTGCTTGTTCCAAAAATGTAAATGCAAGAGAGTCTTTTAAAGGTGGCTAGTATAAAACTTGATGAATATTCACCTAAAAAGAAATGACCTCGAGGCTTTGAACAAGACAGTCGCAAAATTCTAGAAAAGTTTTGCCGTGGATGTACATGTAATGATATTTACGCTTGTAATGGCTGAACAAAAAATCTTATAGATTAAAGAAATACTACCTTTCTATTCTATTCAATTTTTCCGAAGAATAAAATTTGCTATAAAAAAGGTCTGCTGCTGCTATTTGATGGTTGGAGGGAAAGTTAAAAATTTCTAACATAACAGTCGCGTGACTCAGCACATTACGTACGTTGTCCGTGTACAACATTGCTTTAGGTGGAGATATTATCTTCGATCAAAAATATCATTTTAAAATAGAACAGTTTTTTACTATCACGATGATAGTAATCAAGTAGGTATGGAAAATGTAATACTTTTTGATAATTTCGCGATGTTTTTGTTATGAAGATTAAGGCACTGACTTCAATCAGACTGCCTATTGGCGATCTTTTTCATCGCGTGATTTCAGTAACCGTTGCCGTAATTTTGGTAGAAGACATCAGTAATTATCGGTAATATAACATTTTCCATATTTTCATCTATCATTTTTATTTATTTATATTTCAAAAATCATCAAAGAATGTAAACGACCTTTTTGTGGAAAAAGTTTGTTCTATTCAAAAAATAATAATAGTCTTTTTACTCTTAGGTTATCATTATGAGCGAAAATATCATTATTACATATTCTTCCACCCTTTAACTCGTAACCTGTTGACTATATGGTAAATTTTTCTGGAAGCCATATGATCATTAATTTAATTAATAATAATAATAATAATAATAATAAATGTCTTTATTAATCAGCATACATCAGTGAGGCGAAGTTTAGCCAAATGGCTACTCTTACACTTAACCTCACTGTGTACGAAAGAGTAACACAGTTAAACTACGATACACAAACAAACAATAGTAATAATAAGAAAAAGAAACAAATGCACACTTGAACTATTAATATAATAATAATAAAGTGTCATAAAATAAAACAAACCAACAACTCAAACACTGAGAGACGATTGCATCTCCAATAGCTGTTTTCCAACTGATTTCTTAAAAGAGAGTAAACTTTCTTGTTTGTTAGCCGCACTGACTGAATTGTAAAGCTCAACAGCATTATACGTGAAAGATCTCTGATATAATGAGGTGTAGTGAAGAGGAATATTGAACTGTTCATCATGACGTAACCTTCTTGAAATTAAATTCCTACGCGGAACTAACTTATTTGCAAGGTAAATAGGTCTCTTGGTAACGACTGTTTTATGTACAAAACCAACATATGAAACTTGAAAAGATTATTGAGCTTCAGCCACCCCAGCTCACAGATCTTGGATGTAACATGGCTATACCTACGAAGGCCGAAAACAAAACGACAACAACAATTTTGAATTTTCTGCAATCTGGTTTTTGTTATCGAGTCAAGACAAGGATAAAACAGTATAAAACAGTAAAGCAGCTTAGACATAACTAAACTTTCCACCAATTTCTTTCTAGTCTTGAAATTGAGAATAGAACGATTGGAGTATAGGAGTCTTAGGCTTGCATATGTAGCTTTAGATATATTACTGACGTGGTGATGAAATCTAAGATTTACGTCTAAAGTAACACCTAGACTTTTTGCATGCGTGACGAGTGGAATATGGTCATTATTTACCCTCAAATCAATCATCCTTTCAAAATGCTCATAGCTGGTTTTGGGACAGAACAACACCGCAAAACTCTTGGTAGGATTGAGCTTCAAACAGTTAGCCTTGCAATAGTCAGTTATATTTACCAGATCTAAATTTATTTTATACGAAGCTTGATCCACATTAGTAGAGTCAAAAGTGAAGGTCAATTGTGTATCGTCTGCGTAAGTATGAATACTACAAAACTGTAATACAGTATGCAAATCAAAAGTATAAACTAAATATAGTAAAGGACCAAGCACGGAACCCTGAGGAACACCAGAAGCAACATCGGCACTAAGAGAAACTCTTTGGCTTGTTCTTATTCGTTGCTTGCGATTATTTAAATATGATTTAAAAAAGCAAAGAGGAACGTCAGATAGTCCGTAGTATTTTAATTTGGATAGAAGCATTTCGTGGTTAACCGTATCAAATACCTTTGAGAAATCTAACAACACCAGCACAGTGTAAATATGATTGTCTAAGTTAGAGATAATCTCATCAGTTACGTGTAATAATGCAGATGTTGTGCTGTGACCACTACGGAAACCAGACTGACAATTTGGAAATATGTTGTACTCTTCAAAATATTTTACCAATTGCATATAAACAATTTTTTCCAATATCTTTGACAAGGCACACAATATACTAATGGGTCTCAAATCCGAATATTCTGTAGGATTATTATTCTTAGCCAGAGGAGTTATAACACCCTCTTTCCACAAACTTGGAAATACTCCTTTTTCTAAACAAAAATTGACGATATGTGTTAGATGAGGTAACACTTCAGGAATACACAAATTGATCATTCCTATGTTAATTCCATCACAACCAGTTGCTTGAGATTTGATGGAAATTATAATATCTAAAACATCTTCTGGGGTAACTAAATGAAAGTGAAAGAGCGGAATGTCTGAATTAAGAGAACTTGAAATATATTCATCTACCGTACGATTTATAAGACGGGAATTAACATTATGGGATATAAAATTTGATAAAAATAATTGTTCCTTAGAAAATTGTTTCTATTACTTTTTTACGTAGGATCGATGGTTTATGAGATCTTCGATCAAATGCATTATCAAAATGCTCTATTTTGCTATAATATAATATATAATATAATATGAATGTATCGTTAGGGAGCAATTTTCTAACTATACCACAAAGAAATTACTGTTGCAAAAGTTGTAGAAAGAAGTTATCTACTACTATTTATTTAAGTATTTTTCTTTTACTACTACTTTTAATATCTTTATTTTTCCAGATTGGCGAGTTTTCCTCTGAATCTGGGAGAACATTTTCTTCTCTTGGCGAATTTTTTGGGGATAACATTTTCTTGGGGGTGTCTGTACTTTTGGGGTGTACAATTCCATTTTTAATCACACAAAACTGTACACTTCTCAATTTTATTTTTTCTGTAGCTTTCTTTCCTCACGGGAGCACTATCTCCACAAAATACGTACAACGTCAATTTTAAGTTGGTAAGCCTGTATCCATAGTCAGGGAACAGAAAAAACAGAATAGTAAGATGTGAACCAACCGGTGGGTTTACCTATTCTTGTCACATACGTGATAAAGAGAGAGAGAGAGATAGAGACAAGCAATACAAAAATTGAGACTTACCAATACACTAATCCTCACTCATCTAGAATATGGCGCTACAGTATATTATAATTTTCTCACGGAAGAAATGAAGCACAAAGTTCAAGTATTACATAACTACTGCATGAGATTCTGTTTCAAATATACTAGGTGACATATAAATCCGAACACCCAGTTTAAATGGTTTTATTTTAATAAAATTTTGTATAAGTACTTAATGAAGCATAATAAGTAAATGATAAAAATTTCAAAATGATTGCACTGCTTTAAAGCCCTTTGACCTTTAATAATGTGTGGATGCACCCTGATGTGCTACGCATTCTCCAACGCGCCTAGGCATGCTTCTGATCAGGTGGTTAATGTCCTCCTGTGGTATCTCATTCCAGGCAACCACCAACTCCTCTCGAAGTGCTTCTAGAGTTTGAGGAGGACGTTGCAAATTGAGCAATCTCCTACCCATCATATCCCACGTGCTCAATTGGGGATAAGTCGGGAGATCTTGGTCGCCATGGTAACAATGTGACATCATTATGTTGAAAGAAGTCTATTGTGACTCTTGCAACATGTGGTCGGGCATTATCTTGTTGGAAAGTTGGATCTGCCAGGGTGTCAAGATAGGGTAAAAGATGGGGTTCTAGAACTTCGTGGATATAACGCTGCGCGTTCATGTTACCTCTGATGAAGATTAAAGGTGACCTGGAACCATAAGCTGTAGCACCCCAACGCCTTCTAACCCTGGCACGACCATCGTGCATGCCTAAACAAAATCGAGACTCGTCACTAAAGACAATACTGTTCCATTCCTGATCCCAGAGTGACCGTTGTCTGCACCAATCAAGGCGATTACGTCGGTGTTTTCGAGTTAAAGGGAGAACCCAGTGTGGCCGGTATGAAAACAAGCCAAAACTTCTCATTCGTCGGTAAACACTTCGCATGCCAATAGGTCTTCCGTGTTCTGCAAACCATTAATTTGCAATGGGCCTGGTAGTGGAGAAACGGTCCCTTAAGGCCAATAATCTTAGGCGGCGATCTTCACGGTCTGTTGTTCTACGGCGGTGTCCAGTGCCCCTTGCTCTTTGCGTACGGCCTTCTCGAATCCATGCCTGTCAACACCTAACCACAGTGTCTACACTTCTTTGCACTCTAACTGCAATTGCCCGAAAAGAAAGTCCAGCTTCCCGAAGTCCCACTATACGGCCCCTATCAAACTCACTAAGTTGACAAAATCGTACAGGTCTCCGTACTCTAGGCATCGTAACCGATCCTAAAGGATGTCAAGAACCAAAATCCGCCAACGTTGATTCTTTACTGCGGCTGAAATATTCATTTTTAGAGCGTTAGTGAATTAAAAAAAAGCAGTATAAAAACTGGAATGTCCAACTGATAAGGCTGAAAATTTTTTCACTTGTTATTTACAGTAAGATAGATACATTCACAAACTTTTATTAAAATAAAACCATTTAAACTGGGTGTTCGGATTTATATGTCACTTAGTATATATACGTAAACAAGAACATATTACTGGATATTCTGTAACAGAAAATGTTTTAAGATTCAAGTATCGTGTATTGCTTCAGTATGGAACTCTACTGTATAAAGTTTTGAAATATAAAATACCCAGCTATCTGTTTATTTCTGTGGAGAAGAGATGTTCACTCCGCCAAGTTTCCTTACGCAACAATGCCTATTTTAATATTCCAGCTCATACAACGTCCAAATTCAAAAAATGTTTTACTTACACGGCACCACATCTGTTGAACGATTATTTAGCTTTTTGAAGCACCTTCCATCCAAAACTTCAGAAACGAGATGGTAAAAGTGCTACAAGAGCTACAAAGATTTGAATCCACAAATTAAATTCATAGCAGTTGCTACGCTGTCTTTCAGTAACACTCAGACTATATGGTATTATATACAGTGTTGTGCATAATATTTGTTGTGAAAACTTATCACTTTGTTCATGTAAAATAAATGCTCATGAAACTAACTTTTTAGGGGGAGGTGAAAAATGGCTGTGCCAATCCTCTTTCCTTTTGGAATGTTATCGTTTTTATATTTGTTAGGTATATACATTCAAATAAAAATTATTATTGTTATTATTATTACGTAAAAAACCGATATAATGTCGACAAACCGATAAAATGTCAGCTTGTTGATCGATAGCTGGTAGTGTGCTGGGGGATATCTGTGTTTGTTCTGGAGGAATTGTGTCTGACCCATTTGGCAACGATGCGTACTAGGATACATCAGAAAAATATTTAGTTTCTACTATTACACCAAAATCTATCTAGTATTTTATAAAAGGCTCCCTACTTGAAGTGGCTGGCTTTCCAAACTGTCAGGAGATGAGCCGTGATTCAATAAAATATTCCGCTGTAGGTAAAACAATGAAAATCTAAGTAGATCCGCAAGTAATACCGAACTACGCTAACTAAAATATGAAAAATTCATTTTAATCACGGAAAATAATTAGTTTTTGCTTGATAACGCTTTATGCACCGTTGCAAGAGGCAATTTATTTTAAAAATGCATTTTGCAGCCGTACAGACTTAATGAAATACAATGAATTATAGATGAGATGTCGCATAGCTGGCTGCCACCGTTACTGTTATTCCTCTATTGCTAATTAGTATCTGGTTAGGGCTGTGCATTATTGAATGCCATTCATCGCATCCGCCGACTACTTTACCTTTCAGGTATTATTAACTTACGTGAAATGAGGGCAAGACCGCAATAATTAAAATTCATACGCCCAATATAAGTCCTTGAGCATCGTTCTATCAATAATTCAAATATGGAAAACCTATGCAAATCTCCAGTTCGATGTCCAAAATGGTGAATGTGCTATACAGTAAACGCATCCACCATTAATGAAATATGCTATAGTGTGACAAAAAAATACGAAGATAGGCGAAAGACAGATCTACAACATACAGAAAAATGACCCTTGGGTTTCAATGCTGTTGAGATTTTATTTTTTTTTGTATTTTTCGAAAAATTTCCTCGTTTGATCCATCTTTTGTCGCTGATTGAGCAGGTGCAGTATTTTGCAGTAGCAGTCTAGTACATTTTTAATTCATTGCTGAATACCGAAGTTGAGTAAAATAGTTTTCTAAGATAAAAATGACGAAGAAGAAATTAGTTTGTCAGGTTCACCTACTTGTATTTGTCGAAAATAATATTTCAAATGGCAGACCAACTATATGAAAATATTTTGCAAAAACAAACAGTTATCCTGTTATTTTTAGGCACAACAACAAAAGGTAGATTAAACAAAGAGAGACAAAAAAAATAACATATCAGAAACAGTGAAACATTTGCTTGGGTCATTTTTTGGTATGTTGTAGATCCGCTCTTCGAGTTCTTGGACATCGATTTTACTAATCTTATGGTTTTCACGCTGAGAGGACTTGTCAAATGGAACATATTTCTGAACTACTTTCTACTGTAAGAGTAGTGTGGTTTCATTTGGGTAATCATGGATTTGGAAAAAATTCGTTATTAGAGCAAATAAATGATATGACTTTTTTGGAAAATTTTCAGCAACAGCATGCTTTTCTGCATGTGGTAAGTTAACAGCACGTGGATGGAGCATTGCTCTGAGATGAAGGCTTAAAAAATAATTTTTGATATCGTACCATACGTACAACATTTTAAAAATATTCAGCATTATAGATGATATACCAAAATTGAGTCTCGTTACAGTTGTATTCTTTGAACAGAATGAATTTTATTGCGTATTAACAACTCTTAATTTTTACAGCATGTCGGTCTGACACTTTCAGAGATGTTGAAGCGCGCATTGTGTCAAACATATTTAGTTCTCGTTTGATTTTGAATAAATCACAAGCGAGTTTTTCCCCAAGACGTTATAAAGAGTGTATTTTTTTCGAGGTATAGAACTTTAAGTTGGCATTGCTTTTGAAGATGGCGACCGATTTGACAGCTGTTAAGTGATTTATTCTCAGTTTGGTTTGGCAATTCATCATGAATAGGCTCACGTCTGAACAAAGCTTGCAAATTGTGCAATTTTATTTCGAAAATAATGGTTCTGGGCGGAATATACACTACGTCCATTTTATCGTCGACAAAATCGTCCATCAGAGCAGTTAATTCGATTAACCATGGAACGTTTTCGCACCACGTTTACTCTAATTGATAACTCGCATCCCCAGAGACACCGTACGGTGCGTACAGAAGAAGCTATTGCTACTGTAGAGCGTAGCATTGAGGAAGACCCGAATGAGTTCATCCTCCATCGAGCACAGGAATTGGATCTGTGTCCATCCACTTTATGGAAGATTTTGCGGAAGGATATTGGTTTGTGTACTTACAAAATCCAACTCGTGCAAGAATTGAAGCCAAACGATCATCAAGCAAGGCGTAGATTCGTTGAATGGGCCCAATACGAGATTGCCGTTGTTCCCGATTTTCATAAGCGAATTTTGTTTAGCGATGAAGCGCACTTCTGGTTGAATGGCTACGTCAACAAACAAAACTGCCGCATTTGGAGTCAAGCTAATCCTCAAGTCTATGTCGAAACACCGTTACATCCAGAAAAACTGACTGTTTGGTGCGCTTTATGGGTTGGTGGAAAAACATCCTTTATAACTAACTGATTTAAACTGCGCGCCATTTTTTATACACGCATTTCAGTAGAAGGTGGCGTGGTAGTTGTTTAAAGCGTATGTGTCCAATTCATCATGGAGGGCTACTCGATCCGACAACGCGTCCGTATTGTTAAAACGTTTCACTTAAATAATGATTCGATTGTTGAAACGATTGGTAAGCTACGACAAGATTGCGGTCGGAATAATGTGCCCAGTGTTAACACCATTCATCAGTGAGGAAATTTTAACAAACAGATAAAATTAAAGACTTGTCAAGGTCCCGTAATGGAGCGCCCTGAGACGCCTACCAGATATCGTCCTCAAGAAGTAGGTATTCCTAGTTCTCTTACTGTCACTGGCGAGCGCTACCGTGATATGGTGCAGAACTTTCTGGCTCTTCAAATCCAACAATTTAACCTGCAAAACATGTGGTTCCAGCAGGACCGAGCAACTTGTCACACGGCTAGTGCAACAAAGAATCTTCTGCGAACAGTATTTCCGGCACGTTCAGTTTCTCGATTTGGTGACGTCAACTGGGCACCAAAGTCACCGGATTTAACGGCTCCTGACCTTTTTTATGGGGATTTTTGAAAAATAGAGCTTATGCTGACAAGCCAAATACTGTACAGTAGCTGAATAACAATAGAACCTGCCAAAAAGTGATGAAAAATCTAATCAAGGGAGCCCAAGTTTGCACGGCTTCAAGACGCAGACATTTGTCTGATATTTTTCATACATAGTTTCAATAAAAGATTAAAATGAAAAAAATTGACGTATTTTATTTCATTTTACAAACATTCAAGATACAAACTAGTCGTTATTTACAAAAAGTTTTCCTACTTCTTTTGATGACATACTGCCCCAGACCATAATGGATGCTGGAAATTTCACTTTTCTCTTCAGACAGTCAACATGGAATGCTTCATTTTTTTGCGAATATCTCTACTGCGACTGTCACCAACACAAACTTCGAATCGGGCCTCATCACTCCATTGTATTGCACACCATTGTTGAGGTGTCCATTGTCTATGTTCGTTAGCCCATCTAAGCCGATTTTTCTTTTGCAGTGGAGTTAATAGTGGCTTTTCTTTGGCCTATAAACAAGTTGCGCAACTTTAGGGTTTTTACTTCACTTTTTTTGTAAGAAAACTTTCCTTGCAAGCGCTAAATCCCAGTTTGTGGGCCTCTCTATGAGTTGTGGACCTCGAAATTCTCCTTCCAATAGCGTCACTCCACAGAGCACTGAATTGTAAAATAATTTGCACGCCTGTTTTTCACGATTATTCTTCTTAATGCTCTTCGGTCGGCATTTGTGATATTACTTTTTTTCACATATCGTGGCTTAATATTAACTGAACCAGTTACGTTGTATCTTTTAACAATATTTCTCACACTGTACCGCGATAAGTCTAACAAAGTTTCAATTTCTGAGTTTGATTTCCCAGAATTAAAAAATTTAATTATCAGTAATCGAACTTTCTCACTAATAACCTTTCCTTTACCCATTTTGAAAATCTTAACTACCCAAAACTATTTTAAACGTATGCTGACAGCGTGATTAATATAAACAACTGTCATGGCTTTTATTTTTCACAGCCACCTATGCGTTATAGACTTATTTTGCATTGAAATGAAAACAGGTTGATATGCTGTAATTGCAACATGTGTTATTTTTAAGCTGCAAGTTTGATTAGGTAGTGATAGAGTTGGTGTTTTCTACTATATTCATTGTTAATATTTTGAACCTATAACACCCTGCTACGTTTTTATTATTCGTGTTTGATAAGAAAAACACTAAGATTTCAATAGTTGGGCCAACTGAAGTGGGAAGGGGCTCGTATATATAAAAGCAATATTGATATCAAAAGTGTGGCTAGATCTGTTTAAAATAAAATGTGTTGTTCCTTCCTTTGTACGCCCTGTATAGTTTTCAAAAGTTAAAAGCATAATCTGAACATGTATGTTTTACTGCGAATGCATGGGTTGCTCTATGTTATTCATCATATGTATACTTTTTCTGTCTACCTCATTGATTTTGACATATGTTTGTAATTACATATTATTCGCTTATTTGGGTGCTCCCCTCCAGTGGTTGAGTAGAGTAGCTGTCAGCTAGGCTTCGCTACTGGTATCATATGTATTTTTTTATTATGCTGAATTTTCTTTGAATGAAAAAGACGGTTTATTATTATTATTATTATTATTATTATGTAACATATGCTTCTTTTTTAGTAAGGAGATACTTTCGCGGCAAACATCAACTTTCTATAGAATAAACAGAGTTTAAGTGTTCTACGATGCCACCAAGGTAATGACTTGATTACCTAGATACGGATAGTTCGACCTAGAAATCTAGCGCAACCGGATGCCTTCGCGTCTGCGGCTCCTCCCTACGGAGCTTATTGCCAGTAGTCACGCGTCCCGAGCAGAACTGTGTCGGATCCCTCCGCAGAATTCGGAATCAGCTCGCGGGTTGCAGGGGCGGTATAGGGCGGTAGGGGCCCTTCGCCCTTCGTGATTTGATTGAAACTAATTGACAGACACCTGAGTAATTAAGGGGGTAGCAGCGGCCGCGAACAAAGCGACGCTAATTGAGCAGATGGAATGATGGAAGGCGGCAGGCGGACACGGAATGCAATCGAAGGGCAGAAAAAACGTAGGCGAACGAAGTTTGGATCGGATTTCGTTTATAGGGAATCAATTATGGGCTGGCGGTGGTAGAGTTCTTTGCCTCATTATATCATCGTTTTTTTTAGGGAAGGCAAAATACAAGTTGTTGATGCCCCAACCACAATGAAGGAATCACCAGTAACTAGCAAGTACCAGTATGGAGGATTATTCATATTTCCAGTGACAAGCACCAAATTGCATTTTAGTACAGGGTGCGTCATCTGTTACTTTTTTTTCTATTTGAAAAATCAACACGCTTTTTACGAGGTGAAATCGAATTTTTTTATTGATAAATGAAGGTTGGCTTATGCCATTTATGTATGAAGAATAACATCAGTCATGTGACCACCGCGGCTTCGTGTACAGGCCAACATCCCAACATCAAAATTTTCAATGGCTTTTCCAAGAATAATCGGGTCGAAGACCGCGATTTCAGTCTAAATATTGCGCTTTAGGTCTTGAATTGTCCGGGGATCATTCGCATACACTTTTTCTTTCAAAAATCTACAAAGGAAATAGTAATAGGTGTTAAATCGCACGATCTCGGGGGCCAACTGACATCTGAATTTTGTGAAATTATGCGGTCTTGAAATTTCGTGTGCAATAAGGCGATTGTTTGACTAGATGTGTGAGCCGTTCCTCCATCTTGATGAAACCAATGATCGTCGGCACCAATACGATCCAATTGTGGCCACAAAAATTCTGTTAACATGCCGCGATAACGTTCCCCGTTGACGGTAATGGCCTCTTCTGCGGCATCTTCAAAGGAGAATGGTCCAACGATGCCACCAGCCGATAATCCGCACTAAACAGTCACTTTTTCAGGATGGAGAGGTTGTTCATGATATTGGCGTAGATTTTCAGCCCCCCAGAACCTGCAATTTTGCTTATTTACGTACCCATTGATGTGAAAATGAGCCTCATCAGAAAAAAGCACTTTGGCCGAAAATCCGTCTTCTCTTTTCAGCATCCAATTAACAAAAACACGCCGCTGTTGATGGTCTGCCGACTTTAATTCTTGTGTAAGTTGGATTTTGTATGGATGGAGGTGTAAATCAATGTGTGAAATCCAGCGTAAAGTGGTCTCACTAATTCCCAATTATTGCGAACGGTGCCTAGTCGAGGTAGTTGGATTTACTGGCACACTTTCACTCCCTGCGGCTATGTTTTCACGAGTACGAGTTGGACGAGCATGTTGGTATGGTCTACGGCCTTCAGCTGAACCAGTTTCCTCAAAACGATTAACAATCCAACGAATTCCAGGCTCTGCAGGGCGTCCATGTCGGCCAAAACTAGTGCGAAGTGTGCGACAAGTATTTTTTATATTTCGACCGTTTTAGTAATAAGTTTGGATAACGAAAATGCGTTGTTGTGTTGTAAACGAATCCATGACTATAAATGGCATACCTTTGACAGTTCATTTACTTTTGATTCACATGGTAACACATAAACTTATAGGTAAAAAAAGTAATAGGTAACGCACCCGGTACTTCGGCTTTATGCTCATTTTTCGGAAAATATATAGCACACTTCATTTAATGGCTTCGCCAATTTGAAACTGTAATAATTTGTCGCGATAAATAAAGGTCAGGCCCATGGCTGCTATGGTTATTACAATTTGAAACTGCGGTTCGACTACTTTCAAAGATGTTGGGTTTGTACTGATAGCTAATTCATACGTTCTATGACAGATATTAGTCAATCAAAATAAACATTCCAAGTATTATTATCATGAATGTGATGTGGTACGCACGACCATATTTAAGAAATCCATAAGCAAAGCAAGTTCGCAAAAATGTTCTGCTCATAATCTTGGTCAAGTAATTGACATAAGATAGTGTTTTCGTAGTTAAACAATAAAATCTGCCGACTTGCTAACCAATTTAAGAATGAACCGTGGTGGCAGAAAAACGATTACATTCATAGCGTATATTAATCAACGAATACTACACATCATTTTTGAAATTATTGAGCAAGTCTTCATTAACATTCGCAGAATCATGAAACGTGGAATGATATTTATTAAAGAAACACCTGTAACATCTTATAGAAAATAATTTAATAACATAAGTTTCACAGCTTACGGCAAGTAACTTTCGTTTATATTTGATTTAATTCATATTTCAACGAATTGATGTGATGATGATGTTTATGCCTTTTTTAAATGAAATTTATTCCTTTATACTGCAGAACTATTTCTAGAAGTAAGTTATAAATTTGGAGTCAATCTGCCTGAGACAATGTTTTCGCCGAAAATATGGATGAATTATTTAACAAGTCTAAATGTATAAAGCTCTACTGTACCGGAATGAGTGGGAGAAGCACAGACTGTCCGCTTAGGAGGTTTGGATTTTGAAGAAAAAATTCGTTGACTGTCGGAAGAGAAAGGCTAGATCACGCCCGTCTATAATTTTTGGTCACATGCGATGGTAGATGAGCTGGCCAGTTCAAGTGTGTTGCTTTGTATGGCAACGAGGAGATAAAGCAGTTACATAGATTTTTGTCTGGACCAAATATTTTTTTTATAACGAACTTAAATGACTTTCAACAGTGTCACACATGTATATTGTAACTGCTTAAAAGGAGAAAGCCGGATATTCAGGCAGTGACCTCTACAGGATACCGATCTCGTTTTCGTCAGTTACTAAACACAAAAATGTCACGTGAATGAGCTACTCCTTTTGCGTCTGAATAGCTTACCTCGATACTGATAGTTGTATTCAAAAATATGGTTCACTTTAACCCATCATCTTTCGTAGTTCATCCAAAAATGCAATCCATCAGAGTCCGGAACCTTCGCGAATACAAACGAATTCCATCTGAAAATGACTACAATATCCAGAAGTTTGCTTTGGAAAGTGTAATGTCTCATATATGGCACTGTATTCAAGTATACGCGCACATTCATATGAACATATTGTCGGCTACGACGCCATCCATCAGACACTAACCTTTCCAAAGTAGATTATAACTGCTGTAGAAAGAAGAAATACAGGGTGTCCCAGAAGTCGACGTCAAGCCGAAACCGGGTGATAGGCAAAGTCATAACAGCTATCAGAAAAATATTTAAAAAAAATTTATGTATGTGTTTTGAAAATTATACGTCTTTGAAAAAAATATAGAAATTTCACAACCTACGGCAGTCTGTCAACTCCTGTTACTACAAATATAACTTTTTTTGGATTTTATTTTTACAATGTAATGATGAATAATGCATCTTCCCCAGTAAAACAAATTTAACGGATTCAAATCTGGTGACCGGGCTGGCCACGGTATTGTACCAGACCGCCCTATCCATCTGCCTGGAAAGTTTTGATCGAGATACTCTCTCACTGAGAGTGCATAGTGCGCTGGGTAGCCATCATGCTGAAACCACATGTCCCTGTAAATACTCAGTGGCACGTCCACCAATAAATTTTGTACATGATTTTTCAAAAAATCCAAATAAACTTCAGCAGTCAAAGTCTCTGGGAACTGAAACGGACCGATTATTTTACCATTTAAAATTCCTGTCCAATGGTTTATCTTGAAGCGATATTGAGATTTATCTTCTCTCATCAAATGTGGGTTTGCTACGTGTAAATTATGCAGGTTCATGTACCCATCTTTCTTAAATGTGGTCTCATCCGACCATAACATTTTTTCAAAGAACTGTGGATCTTTCCTGTGTCTTTCTAACATTGTGCGACAAAAAGCAACTTGGGGCTCATAATTCCGGTGCAGGAGAGGTTGAACACGCTGTATGTGGTATGGATGAAGCACATCACTTACTTGCTATTGCACACTTTAATTCCGATCAGAACATACTGCTGAAGTTTATTTGGATTTTTTGAAAAATCATGTACAAAATTTATTGGTGGACGTGCCACTGAGTATTTACAGGGATATGTGGTTTTAGCATGATGGCTGCCTAGCGCACTATGCACTCTCAGTGAGAGAGTATCTCGATCAAAACTTTCCAGGCAGATGGATAAGGCGGTCTGGTACAATACCGTGGCCAGCCCGATCACCCGATTTGAATCCTTTAGATTTTTTTACTGGGGAACTGTAAAAGAAAAAGTGTATTTCAAGCCGATTCAAAATGTAGCTGAGTTACGGCAAAAGACTATTGGAAGCAGCTGATTTTGTTAATAACCGTGAATTCGCTCGTTTAATAACCCGATCTTTTTTAGAAGATGTCGAGCGTGTATTGCGGCTGAAGGAAAACAGTTTGAGCATTTGCTGTGAAGGTAAATCATCATCAGCAGCATTTTGACGCCCACTGTTGTGCAAACAGTTATCCTCAAGGGTCCTTGTGCGTTTTCATAATCGCTGTTTAATTAGGAAATTTTGAAAAATTTTCATCAGTTTTTTTTTCAAATAAAAATTGTACATAAATTAACGAGTAATCTTCTAAGTGTTATACCATTTTGGAATCGTTATTAAATGCGCCAACTTTTAAGGTTACTTGCCAAACTGTCGTAGTACATTTTTTTCCAGTACAGCCGGTTAAAGTTGAGCGAAGTTTTAATTTGGAATACTTGGTTGTGAAATAAGTGGCAATTTTTCCTGAACGAGAAAAGTTGGCAGTAAGGTTGAGACACCAGTTTGAAGATGCATTATTCATCATTACATTGTAAAAACAAAATCCAAAAAAAGTTAATATTTGTAGTAACAGGAGTTGACAGACTGCCGTAGGGTGTGAAATTTCTATATCTTTTTCAAAGACCTATAATTTTCAAAACACATACATAAAATTTTTTTAAATATTTTTCTGATAGCTGTTATGACTTTGCCAATCACCCGGTTTTGGCTTGACGTCGACTTCTGGGACACCCTGTATACATATCATTGTAAAAAAAATTCATAGATGGTGCCAGGATATCTCATTTCATCCTAGATAATACTAATAATTGCACACCGAAATACACAGCTGGCTATCTCAAGATATATGATATATTTTTATCAATGCTTGAACGGTGTGACTCCAATCTTGTCGGACCTATAATCTAAGTTGCTTGCAAAAGAAATGGCTTATGAGTATCCAAGGCCAACTTTTTCCATAGATAAACCCTTTGTGCGATATGGGATCGAGGTCGTTTCTGTCCATAGTACCCTCCAAGCCCTTCCATTAGAATCAGTGCCTCGTTTCAGATAAATTTCCAGCTAAGCCTCTCATGCTACGAAAGATGAGAAACATTGCTTTTCCATAACCTTATTCAATAGATCCATGACCCTGTGAGGTGCTTAAATTCAACCGTTAGACGGGGCGCAATATATTATCGAGACGTGATCCTTTTTTCGCCTCTGCCCTAATCCAGTAGATCCTCTACACAGCCTCTGCTAATCGGCCGATACTCAGCATCGTGTTTTCCTTCTTCTCCTTCGCTGTATCGTCCACACGCATACAAGGTGCTTTTTGTCCGAATATCTCGGAGGTAAAAAATACGCGGGATCGACATGTGAATTAGTGATTAAGAATTTTTGTATGATTCGGGTTGTAACACACAACATAAGATACAGGCATCTGACGCATTTACGTGATGATGCACTTTTCAAATGAAGGGTACCGGGGAATAACGACAATAGTCCATCCGGACTGAGTTTGAGAAAATCGGTAATTAAGGTTTACTTACTGGTTGGAAAGTGAAATTGATGAAAAAATAAGTCGTAAAGAATATATTTGCTAAGCAGTGTGTTTATTTTTAAAATAGATTTTTCAAAATGAACTTTTACTCAAAACTAGTAACGTAACAAACAAAAGATGATGTTCAACTCTGGACTCGTGCCACTTTTCCCCTGCTTTAATTTCATCACTGCTGTCTTCTGGATGATCAAGAGATGTTAACTGTTGATAAAATGCCCTGGAATCTGCTCTCTCTAGCAATTTGGCCAGATCCTGTAGATCCTTGCATTTTTTACTTTTAATTGGGATTGGGCCCTGGTAAAGTTTTCTCAATATTTCTTCTTCTGGTTTTTGTTGATCTTTTGTTGTTGGATAAAACGGCGATAAAAAGGTACTCCAATGTTGAAAATCAAAATTTTTGCCACAATCAATGACTTCAAATGGTAGGTTTCACACGGCAATTTTGTCAATTCATCTCTCCAGTCATCCGGTACATCAGTGTATGTCTTTGGTTCACGAGACTCATATCTCTATCACACTCGAGGTATGAATGCCTCCTGATCGGGAATATTAATTTCAGAGTAATAAAACGATTTTTGTTTGTAACCACGTAATGCAAAAACCGAACAACTGTAAAGTTTCTATTTTGCCCTGCACAGGAGTCACAGAAAATGGTAAGTTCTTTTACTTTCATAGGGAGGATGTTATAAAAAAAGTGATACAGCATAGAACAGACATCGTCAGCTCTTTTGTTAGCAACAGATTCATTGTAGGTATAAAAGATTGACAGAATGTGGATGTTAAAACTGATGAAACTTAGTTGACGCTTATAGTAAACATCATTTGTCGTAATATTTGGACAGGGCAAGTTTTTTTGGTAATCCATCGCGATACTTTCGATAGCGGGGAACTTCGAGGAACCTTCGCGGTAAGTTCTCTTTAGACTGTAAAATCGCTCACTCCTTTTTTGATGTAGTGCCTTCTCAAGTATCTTTTTCTCCAAATTATTACTTGCTGACTGCCTAGTGTATTCCGTGTGGGAATTTAAGGTAGCGGTAAGAGAAGATATATCAGCTTTTAAGGAATCACATGTACTACAAGTATCTTTTCGTGGATAGCCGAACGATATATTGAAGTTGTTTTCAAAGATTTCTCGGAAGGATTCATAGGAAATCTCATTTTTAACATTGCCAATAGAATACCTTTTGTGTAATTTTTCGATATTTAGATTTTCAGGTAGGTAAACTTTTTGCGAATCTGCCAAAGAATAATGAGATTTGCGGCATTTGAGGCTCTTAATAAACTCGGTCACCGTGTGTTTTGTGTTTTCTGAAAGTTTGTGAAGTCGTGTGTTGTGTTTTCCACGCATGTCGATGGGCGATTTCCCAGTTGCAACTAATGAGTCTCTTATGCACCGAACTCGACGAACTGTAATTCCGTGTAAAGACAAAAACGCCTTAAGACAAACTTGAACATCACGTATAATTCCATTTTCAACCAATCGGAGACGATAACTAAATGAAGCATTATTAAGCCTTGACTCTGCTTCATTTTTTCGAGGGCGTCTACGCATGATAGGAAGAACAGTGATGAGACCACTAAGATAAGCGTTTTGTGCATTAGTGTTTACTAGTTCATTAAATTCACGAAGAAGTCTACAGCGTTCAGGTTCAGGAACAGTAGTGAAACAGCGAAAACAAACAGATCCAAGTTCGTGGGTAGTGGCACGCAACATTTTCATTACGTCTCGGTGTCTTCCTGCTTTTTTGCGTTTTTTCGTTTCTCTGTTTGATGGCCCTGGTTCATTTTCAGTCAATATTCAAAATATCAGCGTATACAGCACACTTGGATTCTAATAGTAAACTAATGGCTGATGCAATGACGAAGCGCCCAAGCGGTACGGCCGATGCAACGCCGCCTTTCCATATGGACCGATGCCGTTTTTCCATAGATGCGCAGGGACTCATGCCATTCTTCTCCGGCACAGGGAATCTTATAGCTGTTGTTTTGTGAACATTAGCTCTTTTTACAATTTTAGAAGCTGATTTCAAGATAGCATCAAGAAAATGCCACCAAAATTAACAGAAAGCTCAACTTAAACAAATAATGGACTAATGCCGTTTTTTCCCGGTACCCTTCAAATGTGAACGCTGAATGCTATTATGAATTTCATATAAATACAAAGCTATAGAATAACACCATTATGAAAGTTTCAAAAACTTATTCTTTAAAAACTCTTCGATAGTATGAAAAGCTTTCTTCAAAAGGTAAGCTTTAATTCTATACTTCTGTGTGCCTCAGGAAAAACATTATAAAAGTGGATTCTATAGTAGTTAGAACCATTTCTAGTTCTTTGTAGATTATGTTGAGGAATATCTAACTTATGAACGTTGCGTGTATTGTAACCATGTACATCACTGTGGGTTCTGTATAGATCCAAATTGTTGTGTACATAACATGAGCAGATAAATATATATAGAGATGGAAAAGTAAGCATCTTTAGGTTGATGACTGCCTCCATACATGGCTAACTCAGACCTGCGATGACTCTGATGCAGTGCCTTTGTAGTGCAAATACTTTAGGCATATGGACAGAGAAGTATCTATAATATGTGATTAGCAACGTTCCACCAGAAACACATCTTTTCAGATTCCTAATTAAATAAATGGTCTATCAGTACTGGCACCTAAAATTTTGTCTGTGTCTATCGTATCGATGTTATGGTGATACAAAATTATTACCATGGATTGTATCTTTGAAGCATTAATTTTCTAAATTTATTATAATTTCAATATTCGCAGAGGAAAGTAGATCAATCGATTTGCTACTACAGAGCATCGTTGTGTCATCGGCAAACAGTATTAGGTTTTTGTTTGTACTACAATCAGGAAGGTCATTTATGTATATTATGAATCAAAGTGGACCCAGCACAGCACCCTGTGGGATGCCACATTGAACAGCCGTTGTACTGGAGGTAGTGTTGCAGCTTACCCGCTGCTGTCTGCTTATCAAATAAGATTATAAGAGCCTAATGGAACTTGCAATGCTATAATTTTTGTATAAGAATGTCATGTTAGACAGAATCGAATGCCTTAGTAAGATCAAAGATACAGCTGGGTAACAATTCAACCCACGTCTTCAACTATTTCCTTGTACCAGTGTTGATGCTTGTTTATTTCAGGGCAGTATTAAAACTTCCATATTCATCATTGTCTTACTGCCATCTCCAAACAGTGATAGGTCTTCAAAACTTTAGTTGGTCTGAATTTTATATTTAATTTCATTTTATGAACTGGTTTGTATTTAATAAATTGACCATAAATACTTTGAGCTACTGGATTATTTGTCAGTTCATGTGATTAATAGAATCAACCATGCTTTACCTGTTCTGCAAGTAGGATTAACAAAGCAATTGTGCCTTTCACCACATTTACTTCGGAGCAACGTTAAGACCCGGTCCTCACACCTCGCTAGAAAGCCATTACTTTCCAAGGTTCACATCCATACATTAGTCCATGCTCCTTGGAGCGTTCAGCTGATTCCCAGACGACTAGCTACACCGTGAGCTGTTCCGTAACATAAATAAATTGCTGGAGGCCAGTAAATATACCTCTGGAACCGGAACCGGCCAGCCATCGGCGTGAGTTTTTCTAATCCGAAAAGCACTTGAAGAGTTTTAAAGTTTTGCTAGTATTACACTGATAGCCAGAGGTACTCTTCGTAAAGTTATTTGTGCAAGGTATGATCGTTTGTCAAAGAAGCTTGGACAGTATCCATACGTTAAACGTAGATATAAGGGTATTTATAAAAGTCGTATCTTCTATTTTTTAAAGTACAACATTCATTAATTTATAATGATTTTTACATCATCATAAAGCTTAAGCGTTGGTCTATATTTTCGCTTGATCAACATCCCGGTTGGTGTATTCTTGTAGACGTTATGTTGTTTTATAAGAGTTTAGTTCATCCAGAGTCTCTCGCGCGGTCAAGACAAATCTAGAGACGCATCGAACGTCAAGATCGATCAAGTTGTCGAAGATGTAGCCCGTAGCATAGGAATTTCAAGGCTGAAACTAAAATCTGACATTTTGGTTTTATAAAATTTTAATACCCGTAGTGTGACTTGCATTACTAAGGGGAATTCAATATTGCTTGATAGGTCAGAGTTGGGGTTTTCCTTTACACGACGTGTAGATCTTGAAAACATAAGCAATTTTTCTTAGTACCATATACACCAATGTCTTAAGGGAACCGAGATAAAGGGCTCTGCAACATCAAAAATATCTGAATACCGTCCTGTAGCCGCGACCAGCGAAATCACCGATTGGTACAAGGTCACTGGCTCAACCCGACGACAGAACTGGGTCGGGGTCAGTGTGTCAGGTCAGTATGCAACCTTCAACCGACGGTTATGGTCAAGCGTGTAGAGATAATCGCGTAGACGAGAATCCCTTAACAAGCACTAGAGACGTGGCTAGAGAAGTGCAAGTATCAAAAACTAAAGTGTGGCAAATGCTGCGTGTAGAGGGGCTATATCCGTTTCACGTCCAACGTGTACAAGCCCTTCAACCTGACGATTTTCCAGCAAGAGTGCGGTTTTGTGAGTGGTTGTTGCATCAACATGACAATAATCCGGACTTTTTGAAGTGCATATTGGTGACAGACGAATCTACGTTCACGCGTAATGGGGTGAATAACTTTCGCAACACTCATGTTTGGTCAGTAGAAAATCCGCACGCTGTCCGTCGGGCACATTTTCAACAAACATTTTCGGTGAATGTTTGGGCTGGCATGGTGAACGGTATGCTCATTGGACCATTTATTCTCCCAAATCGATTGGACTGGATGCAATACCTAGACTTTCTACGCAACATTTTGCCTTCCTTGTTAGAAGATGTGCCATTAAGTGTAAGACAATCAATTTGGTTTCTGCACGATGGTCATATTTGTTACCTCTGTTTGTGGTCTGCACCAGCGCCGTCGTCTGCTCCGTAAAGCATCAGCTGATTTCTTTTTGTGTTTGAGCGGTATGATTTCGGGCAGAGACGTACTTAGCCCTTCTCGTCAACTGGAGAGTGAGTACTTTTTCCTTTATTTTTTTTACTTGGTCGCCCTCGTTTCACTACACATTGCCTTTGTTATTTCAAGGGTAGTTGTTTCTGAAAAGAAAAACCCCAAATTTGCGGACACCTATATGAATGAAATTTTCCATCATTTATCACCAATAAATTGCGAGTGCTTTGATGACGAAGTGTCGTAGTTCAACCGCACGAGGACAAAAATGAGTACCGATTGCAAACACTATATACCCAAAATTCAAAGTAGAACGATGGTTTGCGGCGAACTGTTCAAAGCTTAATAGTGTTAGTAAACTAACTGGTCGAATGAAAACGGCACAGCTTCTCTCCTTGATAGTGCTCTCGATTGAGACGCTCATGAAGACTCTATGCAAAAAGCTCTCAACGCAGTATTCGTATCCGCATCTGATCTATTGCGTCATGTGGAAGAATCATGTCACGTTGTGCGTGCGGTTAGGATTTTAGCTGGTGTCCAATGAGCAACGCAAATCTCTCTTACATGCAGGGGATACGGCCATTGCCACGTATCTACATACTTTATAATGTGTTAAATATTCATGCAAACTCGAATTGTTACACAATCCAATTAGAGATCCACAACGATGATACAGGACAGGCTGGAGTCCTGAGACTGCCACGTTGTATACATTACAGTTTTTAGTTCCTTTTATGATTCATGTCTCATCTGCCTTCGTTTTTTTGTTGTTAAATGTTTGACCTTCTTTTACTATATGGTCTCTGCATTTAATGACTTGTCATACATATCATTTATACAGGGTGACTTCGAAGTTGAGTCATTTATTTTATCAGTGAGTAAATCTGATCAAAAGAAAGGTTTTTTTCCTTTAACATTTTTGTGGTAAAATTAAAGTAACAAAGTTATAGCCCTTTAGAAGTTTGAGTACCGCCCTGTCTCAATAATAATATTATGTGCTCGTGTTTCGCAACAACGTATATAATCCGCCTTATCGGTTCATCGCATCGGAAACAAATAAGCGAAAGAATTTGAAACGCTGATCACAATGTTTTTATTCAGTCAATGTGTCAGTCGGTAACGCGTGAGTGAATAGTGGTGTTTGTTGCGTGGCTCAAATGAAATAAAAAATGGCACATGTTTATGCGGATCGGTTTCCCAATCGAGTGCAACCAACCCCTCGTGCCTTTGTTAATGTAGTACAACGGGCTCGTGAATCAGGTGACCTAAGACCTCACAGGGGAGGGCATGCTGGTGCTCCAAGACCTCACGATCAAATACAGGTCCGCACTGAAATACTTGTCGGGAGGATACTTTATAAAACAATGTAAAATTTTTTTTTAATTTTTTTTTTATTCTTACACACATATTTTGGTTTATCTTCCTTCTACAATCATTATCTGAAAATCAATGACTCAACTTCAAAGTCACCCTGTATATGACCAATAAATGAATGAACAAATAAATAAATAAAATTATCGCGAAAAAGAATTTTTTTCCACTAATTTACGCATGCGATTCTGAGGCAGTCAGATAAAAATCCGTCCATTAGCAAGCATATTCGCGATCGCAGGATCTTGTGTTCTTTGTAGGGATACCAAACGCCAAAAGTCTGCGTAGTAAAGCAACATGCTAAAGTTGATTGAAATCTAACATGGTCTTCTGGATGTCAATTTCTAGACACCTATAGTCCCTTACATTCACAATGTTGCTCTGTGACCAATCATTCCAGAAAATTGACGTTTTACATCGGAAACCGAATAACTTGTTGGCCTTGCCACATAGCTTCGAAATTGCGGGTCTGAAAACGCTTAACTCTAAACCGCGTCGCAATCAATGCACTCTTTTCTTCATTACTCTTTACATGCTTTCAGTGCTGCACTCAATCAAGGTTTATAAAACTGTTGATCGGGCTTGCGGGCTGCATACAGAATGGATTTCCGCAGATCGATTTTTGCAGGCGAACGGATGCAGGTTTTTTGGTGATGTGCGATATACCATGATTCAGCTTTCAACAGCTACCGTTAAAGTACGTTGGATCGCCGACACACGTAGATTAAGCAAGAGTTGCGGTTTAAAATGGATAAAATGAATTGACATATTATCCTTCATTTAGAAATAAAGGGTAACATAAACAATAACAAACTTTAAAATTTAAAACCATAAAACATATACACCACAAAACATATAGTTCCCTATTTTCATACAATGTCCCATGAATCCGTAAAATGTAGATTCATCTTTTATAATATTATTCGTTGATATGTAATTACAAGGATTTGAGATCAAATAATTCTTTCTAATAAAGTCCTAACTTAACCTCCACCCTTAATGACGTCATCATAATAATTTAATCTATTATTATTATACAGGGTGTCCGCAAAGTTGGGGTTTTCCTTTTCAGAAACAACTACCCTTGAAATAACAAAGGTAATGTGTAGTGAAACGAGGGCGACCAAGTAAAAAAAATTAAGGAAAAAGTACTCACTCTCCAGTTGACGAGAAGGGCTAAGTACGTCTCTGCCCGAAATCATACCGCTCCAACAGAAAATGAAATCAGCTGATGCGCTACCGAGCAGACGCAGGCGGTGGTGCAGACCACGAACAGAGGTAACAAATATGACGGCGTTGCCGCGTTTTCAGTTTTTAGGTAACGTACTTTATAGGTATTGTTTGAAGTCATCGCCGATTGATTCAAAAGCACAGATGCGTGCACGACGGTGCAGGCTTTGAGAATGGAGTCCCTCCCCCGAATGAAAGCACCAGCTTGTTTAATTCTGAGACGAAGTTCGTCAACCGTATGCACTTCAGTTTTGTACACAAGCGTTTCATTTCTCCCCAAAGAAAAAAATCACATGGTGTTAAGTCTGGAGATCGCGGAGGCCACGCTACGGGTCCATTACGTCCGATCCACCTATTCGGAGAATTCATTAAAAAACTCACGCACTTCGCGTCTAAAATGGGGCACCATCGTGCAGAAACCACATTGATTGTCTTACACTTAATGGCACACCTTCTAACAAGGAGGGCAAAATGTTGCGTAAAAAGTGTATTGCATCCCGTCCAATCGATTTGGGAGAATAAATGGTCCAATGAGCATACCGTTCACCATGCCAGCCCAAACATTCACCGAAAATGTTTGTTGAAAATGTGCCCGACGGACAGCGTGCGGATTTTCTACTGACCAAACATGAGTGTTGCGAAAGTTATTCACCCCATTACGCGTGAACGTAGGATCTGTCACCAATATGCACTTCAAAAAGTCCGGATTATTGTCATGATGATGCAACAACCACTCACAAAACCGCACTCTTGCTTGAAAATCGTCAGGTTGAAGGGCTTGGACACGTTGGACGTGAAACGGATACAGCCCCTCTTCGCGCAGCGTTTGCCACACTTTAGTTTTTGATACTTGCACTTCTCTAGCCACGTCTCTAGTGCTTGTTCAGGGATTCTCGTCTACGCGATTACCTCTACACGCGTGACCGTAACCGTCGGTTGACGGTTGCATACTGACCTGACACACTGACCCCGACCCAGTTCTGTCGTCGGGCTGAGCCAGTGACCTTGTATCAATCGGTGATTTCGCGGGTCGCGGCTACATGACGGTATTCAGATATTTTTGATGTTGCAGAGCCCTTTATCTCGGTTCCCTTAAGACATTGGTGTATATGGTACTAAGAAAAATTGCTTATGTTTTCAAGATCTACACGTCGTGTAAACGAAAACCCCAACTTTACGGACACCCTGTATAAATAGAATTATTGTCGAACATTCGATTTTTATAGTTCATAAGGAAGTTACAAAACATGAGCATCATCCCTCTTTGCGAGTTTCAACTATTTCCGGATTTTTTCATTATTTGGAACATACATAAATAATTTGTTTGGCGTTTTTATAGTTGTGCTTTTATATTGGGGCACTATACAGCACTTATAATACCAGAAATTCATCATCAAAGAAGACGAACAAAACTAATTATTGTTTGTACATATAGAGTAGATTTTTATTTGACACAGCGTGACGTCATTGAAGTCGCTATGATAGTCTGTTGGTCTTAAACATTTTTGAGGCAAATTTAAATTGATTTTTAAAAACCCAAAATTCATAATGTAAATGTTAGATTTGAGGGAATAATTTGTGTAAAGGATAAATTACACGTCAAACTATCCCATTCTCCATGTTTTACCACGGCCATCCATCTGAACTGTGTCCTATTAGTTTGCATTATTACGGAACGGTCCCCTATTTTTCCCGATACTGTATTTTTTAGAAGAGGTCAGACTCAGGTCCTAACTAACATTGAACACGAGGTGGTGACCTCTTGATTTGACCTTAAGTCTCACGTTCAAGGTTAACCCTTACTGCATGATTTTTTTGTTTTAATAAAATAAAATAAAATAATAAAATATATGTGATAGTACATATTTTGAAAGTAACTAGAAAAATATATAAAAAATTATCGGTGCCTTTTTTTAAATTGGCCTTTTTGAATGTGCCAGATTTGGCACAAAGTGCAATATTTGAAAACGAAAAATTCACTCAAACTATATTTATTATAAATCAAAAGTAATTTTGAAGATATATTTAGTAACTCTAGATGAAAATGGCGGAAGCAATTTCGGTTTTTGTTTAAACATAATCTAAGATTACATGTATCACACGAAACTTGTGTTTTTTCCTCACACTCAGGAAATATGCAACTCTGGCGATCTTCATACCGCTCAGAAATATGACGCAAAAGGATATTTCCTGTTTTTAAACCCAGTTGTGGCTGTAGTAGACCCAATGGTCTGCCTCGCTTTTTTGAAGTTACGTGGGATCTTCTTAATATATCTGCTAAACCAAGCTTGAAGTCAGTCACAAATAGTCATCAGAAATCTTGCTAAAGCGAGCTCTTTTCCACAATACCCTCAAATGCTTATCTTCCCAATGAAAATGGACCTTGTTTATTTTCTTTGCCTTGTTTGCTCGGGTTGAAAGGGAGACATTCTTCACTATCGGAGTAATCACTTTCTTCAAATATAACATCCTGGGGCATCTCTCTATCAAGCTGGTATCTTCCACCAGCAGTTGAGAAAATGAGAAAATACACTTTCTCAGTAAAAATCATCATCTGTCAAATTTTTATCTTCCCTGCCACTTAAGGGCGAAATATCGATAGTTTTAGTACCATAAAATCGTTTTGGATACATCTGAAAAAATAAGCTATATATAATCGACTTTCTTTTACTGCAAGTTGTTGTATATGAGTTGAAAGACATACTTTTACATAAGTCACAATTTGAAATACTTACCAAAACGTAGATAATTAAGTTGCACCAAAAATTTTATTTCTGAGAGTTTTATGGTCACCACAACTTTATAAACAAACGTAATACACGTGCATACGAAATCTGACGCAATTCATAAAATGTGTGCTAGAGGACGATACTGTGTCTTGAAGATAGAGAAGCTAGCGTGACAGTTATGAGACAATTCAAGTTAAGGTCTTAAACTATTGGAGGACTAAAATTTGGAACAGTATGCGGTAAGGGGTTAACTATTGTTTCGTGAGTGTAAAGTCCACTTTCTGTCACCTGCATGTACAAAAACATGAAATTCTACGTAGAAAAATCTAATATCAAGGTCACCTCAAAAGACAAAGGGACATCAAATGTGTGAGGCTAGAGAAAACTTCTAGAAACTTGGCAATTGCTGAAGAAAAATATCAAAATATGATCTCTGGTGATTCTTATCTTCAATTCCCTCGCAAACGTTAATGAAAATGTTAACTGACTTTTTACCTAAAATAGTTTACATACATGATTGTCACAAAGGGGGTTTGAAATATTAGAATTACCACCCACAATATTTTGAGCGAAGGGGGGGGGGGGGTGTGATTTTCAGCTTTGTAGTAATCGGATTATAAGCAATTTATTTTTTCACTGGTATCCCAGTACTGCATCATTACTGACCGCAATACCCGTCTGAAAAGTATCATTTCTGAGCCTAGGTAGATAGTGGAAACAAAATATTAGTCAATACATAATAATGTAAATTAAAAGTGTATCCTGTCAATTCTGTCATGTCAGTGTGACAACTAAACTTGACTGAAACTCGGAATTTGTGAAAACGGTCGAGAAATAGGTAAAGCTGAGCTTAGACTCATATAGTTGTTCGTCTTGAATACCTCAATCATAGGCATCACACTGGAAAACGGCTTCAGATAGTGACTGAAGAAAAACATTTGTACCTTACGAGCTGTTGCATACATCAATTTAATTTTATGATACTTTGGAAGATTTCTAAAAGGCGTTGAGAACATCATGATCGAGATGTAAATTAGAATATTTTGTGGTATATTCTGGTCGTTTTACTTTTAGGGCTGTTGTTTTAAAACATAACCGGTTTTTTCCGACTGACGGTTTCGGAAACGAAGCATTCTATTCCTTCTATTCATATTCGAAGATCGATGGTTACATAACAATTTTGTAAAATGTTCAGGTGTCACATAAATTTACGATGATTTTTCTGACTTGTTTTTTTAACACAGTCATAGTTGGGGATTTGTCCCAAGACATTTGAGTTGTTGATAAGTCGATATTAACGTTATTATTCTATTGAAAATTCAAGGCGTTCATGTGTTTTTATGCCTTACCTATTAATGTTACTTTCTGACAAATAAATCACGGCCTCCTTAGAAAGAGACTAATACATAACATTCCGTATGATGAAATTTTGGTGATACTCCAATCTTAATGCATTTGTAAGTTTTCACTAGATTGGCAATTTTACAGTATTTTCAAAATCATGAAATGCAACATGGCGGCCATAAGAAAAATAAGTTGATGCGAGCTGCTGGAAAACAAAAGACGATTGAAACGTGTCATACATGCTGTCTTGTTTTTCTTTAAAAAACGTACGAAAAGTGTCACATTTTGACGGCTGTCACATTAAGCGTTCTGGTCTTACTGGCAAAAAACGAATTTCGCCATTTTCGGAATTGTCTAAAATTTCGTATATTCAACCTTTGCTGTATGTATAACAGGAGAAGAGATCGTTGTATAGAGAAGCGAAACTGGGATACACTGTATACATAGATTGCTCTTGTAAAATGTGGTAGGTCTAGCAGGTCCCGGATCTTACTCTATATCTTAATTTCAAGTTTTCTCTCGTATACAGTAACCGTACTCCGAGTAGTTTCACCAATTTCCCACTCTTCTCATTTTCTCCGCCCGAGCTGAATTAGGTAAGCAAGTATACTTCTAATAACGTCTCGGGGCACTCTTTACGATAATGAAGCGCAAGCAACTTGATATCTTCCATTTTCCTTTTGGTAACATCCACGACGGCTCTCCGCACACCCCGAGAAAATAATCACTTACCAGAAATCATACACCGCCTTTTGTCTCTCTACTCTTCGACAGCAGAAGGGGAGATGTGAGATACGTACGTGTTAAGTTGAGAAGATGAATGTTCTCTTTTTGCACTTAGCAATCACTTAGAATCGGTGTACACTTCCGGATAAAAACCAATTCCGGGAACTGTTTTAGAAATTGCCGCCTAAGGAAAAGCCTGGATACTGGGGCACCGCGGCTGCTATAAAGCGCTTAAAGTTACTCCGATTTTTAAACAGCGTAAGGTGCGTCACTGTGAAGGGTCCCAAGACTGTTCGTTAGACTCGTCTGTCACGATACAACATTTTATTCATAATCTGGGAGCAAATTTTGTGAGAAAATATGTTACTGAACTTAGTTTCGAATTTTGTTCACAAATTACAATCTTGTCTGTTATTTGGTTGGTTTTTGGTTAGTTTTTATTTGACGTTTCGCCGACACGAGCGATTGGCATCTTCAGAAGGTGTTCACAGTTCAGAGTCCAGTAGCTCACAGGACTCTGAAGCGTTATCTTTCTGAATTTTGAGCAGAAGTTTATACATTCTCGAGAGAAGGGACTTTCGGAATAATGGCAAAACAGTTAAATTGAAAATTCAGGGGCAATTGGAAAAAGAGCATGTAAAGGTGGAATAATATATTGTACTGATAATAGAAGGCATGGGTGAGGCTGAATTATTTCATTTCATGTAAAGAAATTGTTATATATGGTGGATTAATTGTGATCGCTTCCAGATGGTGCTGCCACAGATAATAATAATAATAATAATAATTAACGTCTTTTATTTGTAATATTCTTACAGTAGGCGAGATTTAGATAATATATCTATTCTACCATCTAAATCCATTAACAATACGAGATGTAAAAAAAACAGAATTTGTTGATAATTAATACCTGTATACAATAACGACAGAATAATGTATAATCTAAGTAAACGCATAAGGAAAATATGAGGCCACCTATGGGTTACAACATACTTCGCTGCTGATCAAGTAGAACTACTTTCAGTTTTTTCTTGAATTTGGGTAATGGATTGGTTTCTTTCAAACTGCGGTCTAAAGGATTATATGACTTGATCGCATTGTGAATATATGTATTCTGAAATAGAGATATGCTGTGGTGTGGAATTGAAAAAGTCTCTCTATATCTAATAATAATGCCATGCATATTTCCTCTACGTATGAATCTGTTCACTAAATATGACAGTGTTTTTGAATAAAGAACATTATGAGTCAGATTTAGGAGCTGGTACTTACATTTTATCAATTTTCATCCATTTGAGTTCATTAATGGCATTCGATATATGATCATACTTTCTGAGACCATTTACATGTCTGCAACATGTATTCATAATACTTTAAATACGATTTCTTGTTATAATATCTAAATAGGGATAGTAAACCACTAAGCAATACGATATCTTTGAAAACAAGAAAGATTCATCACACAATTGCTTTCTCGCAGACTTATGTAATATAGCCTTATTTCCAGATAAAACTCTGAGAATAGCGTAGCACTGAGAAATTAGATAGTTTACGTGTACAACAAATTTTAAGTCATCATCCATTATAATACCTAGGTACTTCGAATGGTCCACAGGAACTAATTTATTACTACCTGTTAAATGTACTTCTATGTCCTTTTTCAAAGTATTCTTTTTTGTTCTATTTGGGTATACCAACATATTAGTCTTCAAAGGGTTCAAACGAAGATTATGACAACTACTGAACTTGATTAGAGATCTTGATTAATTTTATTATTGGCTGTCTCCAAGTCATTACTCCTGAATGAATAGAAAATTTGGGTATCGTCTGCAAAACAATGTATGCTGCATGATTTTACCCCTGTTTCGAAATCTGAGATATATAATGGAAATAATAGGGGTCCTAAGACTGATCCCTGTGGCACACCAGAACGAATTTTTTGTTCGGTAGAGTACTGTTGATTTAGACGAACTTTTTGATACCGATTTTCAAGGTAGGTTTGAATAAACGCAAGAGGTTTTACAGAAAATCCATAATAACTGCATTTAGACACAAGAAATGTGTGACAAATGCTTTAGTAAAGTCAAAAAGTATGAGACCTACTACTTTTTGGTTATCAAGTACCATTGTTATACTGTCTGTTAAATCACCGAGTGACGAAGCTGTATTATGACCTTGTTGAAATCTAGATTGTTTAAATGGAATAATTTTGTTAGAATATAAGTAGGCGCAGAGCTGCTCGTAAACAACGCATTCCAAAAAATTGGCAGTAGACTGATCAGTCTCAGTTGACCATAGTTAGTAGGATCCGAACACTTAGGTAGCGGACAACTATATCGCGTTTACACTGATTGGGGAAGGCCCGTATCGTCAGTTTGTCCCTACAATTGTAGGGCGCGTTTATGGCCTCCTTGATTTCGGTAATATTACGTCTTCTTCGTTAACGTACATGTATGTCCTGCTTTTGATTTCCGACATACTGACAGTTCTGGCTTGAGGATATGTTGTTGTTTTGACGTTCAATGGAAAGCAGAACCATAATTTATAATTTTCTTGCAAATAATATCGATCACTCAAAAATACCTCGCTACATTGAACAAATTCCACAACCTGTGGTATCTTCAAGAAATTATTGAGTTACGTAAATTAATGCACATGGATATATTATATCATAATATTATATTTGTATGTATCAAAGTACAGAAGCTTACAACCAAGCTATTCTCTTGATGAAGGTTGGTAAGCTTACAAAACAAATCATTGCATATCCATATTATATACTTATCGCATTATTTTCAGGTGTGATTCATTCTCACAGACTTTATGAGATGATTCCTCCATGGATAAGAAACATTGGATGGCAAGTGCAATTATTGCATTGTCGATGTCAGAGATGCTTTTTCACAAATCATTGTGGGACTCTAGATTGTCTAGAGTGTCAGGCACAAGTATGTATAATGTGTGTATGTGAAGATCATAATTACTATTATTGACCATCGCTATTTCAGGGCGCTCAAAATATCATGGTCATGTGGGATTACCAAAAATGAAGTGTTACAGAGAGTTGCAGCATGAAGCAAAATCAGAAAAACTTGGGAAAATAAAAGAAGATTGTGACTCATCAACGGAATTACTTTCCTGTTAAACAAACTCCAAACAATTCAAACAACTAGATAAGCAGAAAACTTTTTATATCCTGATTTTGAACAGCTTGTAAATAATATCTTTTTCTTCTCCGCATGAGCGTTGGTTCTATTCAACAATGAGTCAAGGGATTATTATCCGTAGTGTACTAATAAACTGTGCTTAAAGCTCCGTTATTTCAATTTTTTGCTTGATGCGGAATGTGTTTTCCATAGACTAACAAATAAATTGAGAAAAGTTCTAGAACTGGGACCTCTTGCAATAACGGTATACACGAAAATAATCCTCAAGAAGTTATTTGACAGGTGACAAGGTACATAAGTCGTCTTCACAGCGAGCAAACCTCAAGGAGCGACTACGCATTACGAAATTGAATTATTATTTTCCTAGTTTCTCAGATGTAGGTATCCAATCTGATTAGGTAGATGCAAGAAGCTGCAAGACTTCCGCAAGTCAAACATTTCACTTGAACTAATCCGACGTTCCAAGCGGAAGCTTAAATCTCGACGGAAATGAAGAGGAAAGAATAGTGGGCCATAGCTTATTTCTACCTTAATACCGTCAGGAATTCATCTGAATTTAGATGGAGACGTGAAAGCATCGCGAGCAATTTCACGACGGAACTCAGTTCCTTACCTAGTTTAGATTAGGACATCTCTGACAGGGTGGAAATGCATCGCATAACCGCTACTAGAGGATAGTTCAGACAATCAGAGGCAAATGGAGATCAAGTCAGCTATTAGTTGTACTTTCGTTTGTACAATCAACAGAGTACGTCTGTTTCATACAAATTGGCAATAATCAGCAAGGTGTAGGCTTCTAGGTAGGACAACAAGCAAAGTAAAAAAGTAAAAAAGAAATTAGTAGAGACAAAAATATTACTAAAGCTATCGTTGGCAGTATTGTATCTGATCCCAATCATGTGGCTTTATTATTCGGAGAGAATTTTGAATCTGTAATACCAGGTAACTCAACTAGTATTTCAACGGGCATCTTTCTGAAGCATGTACAGTTCCAAACACACATGTTCCAAACTCTCTTTACTATGAATTCGTTACAGTAGAGGAAATTCAGCAAATTGTTATGGCATTCCTGAATAAAGATATCTGTTAGACATATTAAGAAACTTATTTCCTATATTTCTTCATTTTTAGCTGATTTGATATTGCCGTTTGTACCGGCACGTTTCCCGATAATCTCAAAAAAGCCATAATAGTGTCGATATTACAATGCTTCCCCGGATAGTGGCGTAGGAACTAAAAGGTAGTAAGCTTGACATTCAGCAAGCGATCATCGAAATCTGTAGATGTGTCAATAACCAATATCTTGAAACACAGATTTTGGGCAAAATTAGCAAATGATCGATGCATCTACTAATATAAAATATTTACAATTTTAGAAGTGACATCCCGAAGATAGACTTAAACATTTCAATATATAATGTATTAATGGAAAATCGTCCCGTCGCCTTACACGAATTTATTATTTCCCTTGCCTCCTCAATTTGTAATAATTGGAACATTATATATTTTCGGGGACATTCGTGACTCCTGAGTTTATTCGGAAAGCAGCCCCGGCCATTATGTGTTGTATAGTGAGGTTGCCTCATTAAATAAGGATATAGGTAAAAGCTTTGGTAATGTGACCTAGAAAGCCTCTGTTGTAAGGGTGACATTTCATTAAAGCAGCGTATAAAAGTTCAGTGGAAAACCGATCGGTTCCGAATCTACTTTTTTTTCAAGTCTTATCATTCGACTTTCATATGTAGCTGCCACGAAGGCAAGGTCTAGATGTCTCAGTACAGCGATTCATATAAGCAAGTTGAAATGAGGAAGGTAATTATAAATCGGATACCTCAACTAAAGTCTGGTTTCGTTGATGGTACATAATATGATATTTAATTAAATCAGGTGTAAATAGTGGCAGGTAAACTGGTGAACATACTCCTTTGCTGACTACTCGTACCGTTTGATGACGTGATCTGTGCTCCGGTTGGTTTAATGACAGTTGTTTGATGTTTGTTACAATAGGTTGCCGTACTAGTTTCATTTCCACACTTGAAATACTGTAAACATTTTCATTCATAATTATGAGGGCCGCTTCTGTGATTTCTCCAAATCACAGTGTGTTTCTGTGCGTATGATCTCAGCATGATCCCAGAGCATTTTATGTAGCTGGTATGCCAGTTATTTGTTTCTCTCCATTCCGTGTTGGACTTATGCTCTCTTATTCTTACCAAAAGTGGCATTTGTTTTTCTCTTATGTACATGTCTCCGCATTTTCATGACACCTGGTTATGCAATCCTTGGTATTCTGGTTTCTGTTCATAGATTTTATGTTAGTGAGGATATATTGCAACGTGTGCTGTTCCTTTAAAACTTGTTTCGATTTGGTATCGTCTTCCTATTCTTCTGATTGTATTACTTATTCCCTCAACATATGATAGAAGTAGTGTACGCTGGAGTTTATTCCGCATGTTTCTACTGTCGTTGATGTGGTTTTCTTGTAGATCTTCATTTATCAGTCGTTTTGGGTAGACATTTCTATTAAATCTTCTTCGATGTGGAGGTTGGCAATTCTGATACTTGTTTTTGTTACCATGACGTAAAAAGATGTAAGGCTGTTGTTGTTTTCTTCTTCTTTTGTGAACTTTATTGATGGTCTTAGATTGCTTAGGTGTTCGAAGAAGGCTTGTTGTTTTTTTCTTCTATGTGACTCGACGTATCAAAGCCAATTATCTGGATCTACGTATAGTATTGGCCAACAGGAACATAGGACGCGTCACAACCATCCACACGCCACGTCATAGAATGATATAAATAGTCAAAGAAGGAGCATGTCTGTTCACCTGATGATGATTGAAGATCACATCAATCGAACAGTCGTGAATCAAAAGCCTTATAGACATTGGATGTCCGAGAAACATCTCGATGATCGAAACTCATGCATATAATACTCATTAGAATTATACTTAAAACATTTCGATGAACACAGAGGCAGTGTGATCTGAGCTTTACTATAGTGCTTAAGTAATGCTCGTTGAATACTTCTTTTTTTAATATATTCTTGTGAGTATTTGATGTTTCATTTTAATGAAAGTCTTTATATACAGGGTGGCGCATCGAAAACGAAACAGACGCATTTACTGGCAGCTCAGTTTTTTTTTGGAAAAACGCTCAGATCCGTCGATTTTGTTTTCGAGGGGGACACAAGTTTGGCAAAAAAAAACTCGTGCAGCCCCCTGGGCGGGTGTGACACCAACCCTAAAATCTTAAATGGAAAGGGGGTCGAGTGATACCTTATTTTAAAGGACTTTCAATTCCCTTTATAATGATGTAAAATACATGAGATTCAGTTCAGTAGTTTTGCTGTCTCTCAGAAGAAACTGGAGGAAGGAAATACCTCGTACTTATTTTAAATAGGAATTTAGTACATAGTTTGCGATTGATTTGACCAAACTTTGTTACTAAAATAACTTGTAACGCTTTATTACATAAATTAACCATGGTATATTCCACAGCAGAAATAGTTGATATTATCGAAATATTTTTCAGAAATAATCAGTGCGCTCATAGAACAGCAGAAATATTTAATGAGCGACACGAGAATAGTAGCATCGAAAATATGTTCTAGAACTTGTAGCTAAATTTCGGGAAACTGGGTCAGTCGCCAATAAAAAACGCAACATTGAAAATCCCATAAGGAACGAAGCAATAGAAGTGGGGGGTTTAGGGCAAGTTTATGTAGATCCTACGTTAAGTACCCGCAAATTGGAGACTGTGTGTGGTGTTAGTCGACGTACTGTCCAATGGATTCTAAAGGCCCATAGTTTTCATCCGTATAAAATTCACCTGGTAATAGAACTTAATGAAGACGATTTTGATCTGCGATTACAATTTTGTGAAGACATGAGTGAACGAATTATAAACGATGAACATTTTCTATTCAACATTGCTTTTCCGACGAATGTTCCTTTTTCTTAAATGGCGTAGTAAATCGTCATAACTGCCGATATTGGTCCGATTCTAATCCCAGAATTTATCATGAGGTTCATACACAGCAGCCACAAAAATTAAATGTTTGGGCTGGTATTTTTGGCGATCATTTAGTTGGTCCTTTTTTCTTACCTGGGAATTTTACCGGTGAAATGTATTTGGAATTACTGGAAGACGCCATAGACCCTGCATCAACAGCCATAATTGAAAATCAGAATGATCGGACATTGCGAATAGGTTGATGTTACAACAGGACATTACGCATTACGTGTTCGACAATATTTAGATCAGACGTTTCCAGATCGATGGATTGGTAGAAGAGGTGCCATTGAATGGCCCCCAAGATCGCCAGATTTATCACCTTTGGATTTCTTTATGTGGGGTTATTTAAAAAGTAAAATCTATGCTACGCAGCCAACATCATTAGAAGACCTGCGACAAAGAATTGTGAATGAGTGCCTTCAAATTACTCCTCAAATATTGCAAAATATGCGGCAACGTTTTGAGCTAAATCTTTATTATTGCATGGAGAGTCATGGTAGCCATTTTCAACATTTACTTGATTAACGTGTCACTTCATTCTTTAATTTTGAATTACTTTGCTGCCAAATGTATTGATCTCCACTAATGATGTATTAGTTTTATTTAAGCTTTAAATCAATAAATCTTCAAAACTACTGAACTGAAGTACATTAATTTTATATCATTATAAAGGGAATTGAAAGACCTTTAAAATACGCTATCACTCGACCCCCCTTTCCATTTAAGATTTTGGGGGTGGTGTCACCCCCGCTTAGGGGGCTGCACGTGCTAACGTGATTTTTTGCCAAACTTGTGTCTCCCTCGAAAACAAAATCGACGGGTCTGAGCGTTTTTCAAAAAAAAAACTGAGCAGCCAGTAAATGCGTCTGTTTCGTTTTCGATGCGTGTTACTTAATAATGTGTTCCATTTACCCAATAGATAAAGGAATAGTGACTATTTATTTGTTAAGGTTAACCTAGGGTCTTGCCATTCAAGAAAATGTATAGGAAGAGATCCTTACTTGCAAATATCTAATAAACTTGCATCTATAGGCAAATATACCCTACTATCAAAACACATTATCGTGGACAAACAAGTGTGTGCGTGTATGACTGTACAAAACTTAGCTACTATTTACTCTTGCCAATAGTGGAGTTCCAGAAAATGCAGTAAGAATGAGACTTGGGGTCTGTCTAATAGAAAAGGTCTGGTTTAGGGCACTTCCATTTTTTAATGAACCTATTTAGGCCCAAGACAGGTTAAGTTATAACTAGTTGTTAAGTAATATATATGCTGTTGAATAGGTACACGGTATCAACTCCAGGATTCTTATTAGACTCAACCACTATAGCACACACTAAAACAAAGCAGCACCAAATTGATTGTACATAGCCCCGAACTTTGTAACACGCTTGCATCCGTAGTTAATTTTGATGCGGAATCCAGTAATTAGAGCAACAAACTTGTACCTAGGGTATAAATTACACCGAGAGACTTTAGAGCAGTTTCACGGTAATGTCAACCTGATAGTCAAAAACTGAAGCTTATCGTACATGATTACTTCTATCAGGATTTTACTCTTCATATGCGAAACATCCCGCCGAGATCCCATGTCCTTGCACAAAGCCTGAAAGACTTAATACAGGAATTTGATATGGGAATATCAATATATTGTTCAATAAGTTACAAAATATGGGATTTAGGGGTGCTATACATAATTTAATTATATCTGATTAACAGAAAACAGTATGCGGAAATTGGTGAAACAAATAATGAGTGGTTATCTAAAGTATCTATGGTGAGCTCCAGGGGTCAGTCTTGGGGCCACTATTATATAGGGTGATTTTTCAAGAGGTATAGGATTTGATTTAAAAAAAAACACAAAAAATTTGAAAAAACGATTAAATCTTTATTTGATTCGATAGAACGGTCGATATAATTTAATGTTAAACATTGTTTCGTGTGCGATGTGGCATGTGGCACCGTCTTGTTGAAACCACAGCCAAGTCCAGCTCTTCCATTTTGGGCAAAAAAAAGTTTGTTATCATTGCACGGTAGCGCTCGCCATTCACAGTTACGTTCCGGCCATTATCGTCTTTGAAGAAGTACGGCCCGATGATGCCACCGGCCCATACTCCACACCAAACAGTGATTTTTTCGGGATGCATTGGTAGCTCTTGCAATGCTCCTGGCTTCCTGGCTGGTCTTCACTCCAGATGCGGCGATTTTGCTTGTTAACGTACCCATTCAACCAGAAATGAGCTTCGCCGCTGAACACAATTTTTCGATAAAAATGTGGATCTTCCTCCACTTTGCCAGCGCCCATTCACCAAATTGGAAACGTTGTGGGAGGTCGTGTGGCTTCAATTCTTGCACCAGCTGTATCTTATAAGGTTTTACACCCAGATCCTGTTGCAAAATACTCCACGTAGTGGAGTAACAGAGGCCCAATTGCCGCGAACGGCGGCGAATCGACATTTCACGGTCATCACTAACACTGGCGGATACAGCCGCAATATTTTCTCACTCCTCACTCTACGTCTGCGTGTTGGTGGTTTAATGTTCAATAATGTAAACTGGGTTGGAAATTTAGTCACAAGCTTCCGAATAGCTCCCTCAGTAGGCCAACCAAATTGCCCATAAATTGGAAGCAGTGCTCGATGCACTTTCTTAACCGAGCATGAATTTTGATAGTAAAATTCAATAATTTGCAAGCGTTGTTCGTTCGTAAGTCGATTCATGGTTTAATTATAGACCAAACTGAAGAAGTTTGACAATGACACAAGACACGATTCACGCGTCATCTGTCAAAAACAGTGTTGCCAAAAAGATACTAGCAAAAAAAATCACCCATTAGTATCTATACTCGTACGTTCTAAGTCTAGTCTAGTCCTAATGCAAGGCATTTTACTTTTTGATGTTGACACAGTTCCTCTCTGTAAAGAAAATAGTGCGCTTCCTGATGAAGTTAATTCAGATCTTGCTCTTGACTGTAAATGAGTGTATTCGAGTAAACTAAAGGTCAACAGTGATAAAACAAAATATTTAATTTTTAAACGCAGGAATGAGATATTCAAAAACTCGTGTATTACAATAAATAACGTCAATGTAGAAAATTTGTCAAGCATCAAAGACTTGGAATTAATTAACGATGATAACTTAAATTGGTCTAATCACATTAATGTTTTGTTTGTTGATAAAACAAAGCCGTTTTGTACCGAACCTAACACTACCTAACTATAAGAACTAAAATAAACACTTATAATGCAGTTTTCTTGACACACTTTAGGTAAATGTGTAGGACACAGAACCATGATATTAGAAATAGAAAGATAAACGTGAATGTGACAAACCAATCTTAGAAGGAAATTAGTCTTGGAGGAAGCTTTTTGCGGTATAAGGCCATATTGATAACTGAGATGAAGTAAAGTTGAAGCCGAATAGCTGATACTTGGAGACGGCTTACTGTAGTTAAGAGAAAACACTGCATTTCCTGGCGTTGGCATAATATTTATATGAATGCAACCCCGGTAATTCTACAGACCTATCAGACATTTTCAATACTTAAAGTAATAACAAAAATACGCGTCTCAGTAAAATAAGTAGCCCTACTATTGGTAGTACGTACACGCTGGTATAAAATATCGTTCTGTGTGCACCTATCTACCAAGGTTTTGATACAAATGGTGCCTCAACAAGAACAAGCGGCATATAGTGGTTCAGAGGATGTGCTGTCAAGCGTATATGATGTGAAATAGCTGTTTATGAGCGGTAAAGGATGTGTTTCTCGCTGTTTGGGCTTTCACCACTACTATAGAAGGAAGCTGCATTACGGTATATATTTCCATTATAATAAGAATAATAAATAAAATACCTTTATTAACCTGGCGGCTATTTAGCTTTCAGTATCAACCAGGGCAGAAGAAATACATGAGATACCAAAAAGTACAGTTTTCTGAGCAAAGTAAGACGCATAATTATTACAAACAGGCGAATGGAAATCAGGTACAGAAAATTCAAAATATACTAAGTGACATATAAATCCGAACACCCAGTTTAAATGGTTTTATTTTAATAAAAGTTGGTGAATGTATTTATCTTACTGTAAATAACAAGTGAAAAAATTTTCAGCCTTATCAGTTGGACATTCCGGTTTTTATACTGCTTTTTTTTAATTCACTAACGCTCTAAAAATGAATATTTCAGCCGCAGTAAAGAATCAATGTTGGCGGATTTTGGTTCTTGACATCCTTTACGATCGGTTACGATGCCTAGTGTACGTAGACCTGTACGATTTCGTCAACTTAGTGAGTTTGATAGGGGCCGTATAGTGGGACTTCGGGAAGCTGGACTTTCTTTTCGGGTAATTGCAGTTAGAGTGCAAAGAAGTGTAGAGACTGTGGTTAGGTGTTGTCAGGCATGGCCTCGAGAAGGCCGAACGCAAAGAGCAAGGGGCACTGGACGCCGCCGTAGAACAACAGACCGTGAAGATCGCCGCCTAAGATTATTGGCCTTAAGGGACCGTTTCTCCACTACCAGGTCCATTGCAAATGAATGGTTTGCAGAACACGGAAGACCTATTGGCATGCGAAGTGTTTACCGACGAATGAGAAGTTTTGCCTTGTTTTCATACCGGCCACACTGGGTCCTCCCTTTAACTCGAGAACACCGACGTAATCGCCTTGAGTGGTGCAGACAACGGTCACTCTGGGATCAGGAATGGAACAGTACTGTCTTTAGTGACGAGTCTCGATTTTGTTTAGGCATGCACGATGGTCGTGCCAGGGTTAGAAGGCTGCGTGGTGAAAGGAGGAATCCACAGTTTTTTGTTGAAAGACATGTTCATCACACTGCTGGAGTTATGGTTTGGGGTGCTATAGCTTATGGTTCCAGGTCACCTTTAATCTTCATCAGAAGTTCTAGAACCCCATCTTTTTACCCTATCTTTTCACCCTGGCAGATCCAACTTTCCAACAAGATAATGCCCGACCACATGTTGCAAGAGTCACAATAGACTTCTTTCAACATAATGATGTCACATTGTTACCATGGCCACCAAGATCTCCCGACTTATCCCCAATTGAGCACGTGTGGGATATGATGGGTACGAGATTGCTCAATTTGCATCGTCCTCCTCAGACTCTAGAAGCACTTCGAGAGGAGTTGGTGGTTGCCTGGAATGAGATACCACAGGAGGACATTGACCACCTGATCAGAAGCATGCCTAGGCGCGTTGGAGAATGCGTAGCACATCAGGATGCATCCACACATTATTAAAGGTCAAAGGGCTTTAAAACAGTGCAATCATTTTGAAATTTTTATCATTTACTTATTATGCTTCATTAAGTACTTATACAAAATTTTATTAAAATAAAACCATTTAAACTGGGTGTTCGGATTTAAATGTCACTTAGTATACATCACAATAAGTCAGGTCGTACAATATCGTGTAAAGCCATTTTAAAGGATTGTACCGGAAGAGTTTTTAAAGTAGCTGGAATGTTATGATATTGTAAAGGTGCAATATAGGAGAAATATTTCCGCAAAAAGGTTATCCTGAGAGACGGAATATTTAGTGTACTATAACGCAAGTTTAAGTCATAGTACTGTCATCTAAAAGAATTTGCTAAACAAAGAACAGGGATTTTATTATAGAGGATTGTATGGAGAGAAGAAAGGGGGTGTACTACCCATGACTGATGCATCGTAAGATATTTTATATCCTTCAAATGGCTGGAAATTCTTTCTCTTCTCGAAATTTCTGTAAAATCGCTCTGATCAACCTTAGGTAAAGATATGACCATGGCTGATTTCCAAATTTATGGAACAATTCCTTTTGCCAATGAGTAATTGATAATATATGTGATAGCTCCAAGACAAACGGAAAAACCAACGAGAGCAAATCAACGTTGTAAACATCCAGACCAGTGGTTGTTATTTTGTAAAAAATACATGACATCATCAGACACTAAAGAAAATTTGAATAGCTCATCTATTGAGGATAAAACGTTTGGACTACAACAACTGGTACTTAATATATGCTTTCTTCTCTCGTCTTACGGAAGCGGCAACAAAGTTTCTCAACGGACTGTAGTAAATCCACATACTGTCTATGTAGCTTTCATATTGATTGTAGCGAATTGATTTTTTGTAAGCAGAGTGCGCCCTGTTTCTGGCTCGCATCACGACTTTATAACTGGTGTAATCCAGGGATAGACTGGTTTTCTATCCTTAATTTTCACAGGTGCACATATATCTAAAACAATTGCAACCAAATCATACAGATAGCTGACCTCAGTATCAGTATGATCCAAATGCCCCCTAAGCCAGTATTGTTCAGAAGCAATCATGTAGTAGTCCTAAATCGTCATAGTCACAACTTTAGATCATACACGACATTATGTATGTTTTATTTTCAATTATACTAAGTCACATATAAAACCGAACACCCAGTTTAAATGGTTTTATTTTAATAAAAGTTGGTGAATGTATTTATCTTACTGTAAATAACAAGTGAAAAAATTTTCAGCCTTATCAGTTGGACATTCCGGTTTTTATACTGCTTTTTTTTAATTCACTAACGCTCTAAAAATGAATATTTCAGCCGCAGTAAAGAATCAACGTTGGCGGATTTTGGTTCTTGACATCCTTTACGATGCCTAGAGTACGGAGACCTGTACGATTTCGTCAACTTAGTGAGTTTGATAGGGGCCGTATAGTGGGACTTCCGGAAGCTGGACTTTCTTTTCGGGCAATTGCAGTTAGAGTGCAAAGAAGTGTAGACACTGTGGTTAGGTGTTGTGAGGCATGGCTTCGAGACGGCCGCACGCAAAGAGCAAGGGGCACTGGACGCCGCCGTAGAACAACAGAACGTGAAGATCGCCGCCTAAGAATATTGGCCTTAAGGGACCGTTTCTCCACTACCAGGTCCATTGCAAATGAATGGTTTGCAGAACACGGAAGACCTATTGGCATGCGAAGTGTTTACCGACGAATGAGAAGTTTTGGCTTGTTTTCATACCGGCCACACTGGGTCCTCCCTTTAACTCGAGAACACCGACGTAATCGCCTTGAGTTGTGCAGACAACGGTCACTCTGGGATCAGGAATGGAACAGTATTGTCTTTAGTGACGAGTCTCGATATTGTTTAGGCATGCACGATGGCCGTGCCAGGGTTAGAAGGCGACGTGGTGAAAGGAGGAATCCACAGTTTTTTGTTGAAAGACATGTTCATCACACTGCTGGAGTTATGGTTTGGGGTGCTATAGCTTATGGTTCCAGGTCACCTTTAATCTTCATCAGAAGTTCTAGAACCCCATCTTTTACCCTATCTTGACACCCTGGCAGATCCAACTTCCAACAAGATAATGCCCGACCACATGTTGCAAGAGTCACAATAGACTTCTTTCAACATAATGATGTCACATTGTTACCATGGCCACCAAGATCTCCCGACTTATCCCCAATTGAGCACGTGTGGGATATGATGGGTACGAGATTGCTCAATTTGCATCGTCCTCCTCAGACTCTAGAAGCACTTCGAGAGGAGTTGGTGGTTGCCTGGAATGAGATACCACAGGAGGACATTGACCACCTGATCAGAAGCATGCCTAGGCGCGTTGGAGAATGCGTAGCACATCAGGATGCATCCACACATTATTAAAGGTCAAAGGGCTTTAAAACAGTGCAATCATTTTGAAATTTTTATCATTTACTTATTATGCTTCATTAAGTACTTATACAAAATTTTATTAAAATAAAACCATTTAAACTGGGTGTTCGGATTTAAATGTCACTTAGTATACATCACAATAAGTCAGGTCGTACAATATCGTGTAAAGCCATTTTGAAGGATTGTACCGGAAGAGTTTTAAAGTAGCTGGAATGTTATGATATTGTAAAGGTGCAATATAGGAGAAATATTTCCGCAAAAAGGTTATCCTGAGAGACGGAATATTTAGTGTACTATAACGCAAGTTTAAGTCATAGTACTGTCATCTAAAAGAATTTGCTAAACAAAGAACAGGGATTTTATTATAGAGGATTGTATGGAGAGAAGAAAGGGGGTGTACTACCCATGACTGATGCATCGTAAGATATTTTATATCCTTCAAATGGCTGGAAATTCTTTCTCTTCTCGAAATTTCTGTAAAATCGCTCTGATCAACCTTAGGTAAAGATATGACCATGGCTGATTTCCAAATTTATGGAACAATTCCTTTTGCCAATGAGTAATTGATAATATATGTGATAGCTCCAAGACAAAACGGAAAAACCAACGAGAGCAAATCAACGTTGTAAACATCCAGACCAGTGGTTGTTATTTTGTAAAAAATACATGACATCATCAGACACTAAAGAAAATTTGAATAGCTCATCTATTGAGGATAAAACGTTTGGACTACAACAACTGGTACTTAATATATGCTTTCTTCTTTCGTCTTACGGAAGCGGCAACAAAGTTTCTCAACGGACTGTAGTAAATCCACATACTGTCTATGTAGCTTTCATATTGATTGTAGCGAATTGATTTTTTGTAAGCAGAGTGCGCCCTGTTTCTGGCTCGCATCACGACTTTATAACTGGTGTAATCCAGGGATAGACTGGTTTTCTATCCTTAATTTTCACAGGTGCACATATATCTAAAACAATTGCAACCAAATCATACAGATAGCTGACCTCAGTATCAGTATGATCCAAATGCCCCCTAAGCCAGTATTGTTCAGAAGCAATGATGTAGTAGTCCTAAATCGTCATAGTCACAACTTTAGATCATACACGACATTATGTATGTTTTATTTTCAATCATACTAAGTGACATATAAATCCGAACACCCAGTTTAAATGGTTTTATTTTAATAAAAGTTGGTGAATGTATTTATCTTACTGTAAATAACAAGTGAAAAAATTTTCAGCCTTATCAGTTGGACATTCCGGTTTTTATACTGCTTTTTTTTAATTCACTAACGCTCTAAAAATGAATATTTCAGCCGCAGTAAAGAATCAACGTTGGCGGATTTTGGTTCTTGACATCCTTTACGATCCCTAGAGTACGGAGACCTGTACGATTTCGTCAACTTAGTGAGTTTGATAGGGGCCGTATAGTGGGACTTCCGGAAGCTGGACTTTCTTTTCGGGCAATTGCAGTTAGAGTGCAAAGAAGTGTAGACACTGTGGTTAGGTGTTGTCAGGCATGGCTTCGAGACGGCCGCACGCAAAGAGCAAGGGGCACTGGACGCCGCCGTAGAACAACAGAACGTGAAGATCGCCGCCTAAGAATATTGGCCTTAAGGGACCGTTTCTTCTCCACTACCAGGTCCATTGCAAATGAATGGTTTGCAGAACACGGAAGACCTATTGGCATGCGAAGTGTTTACCGACGAATGAGAAGTTTTGGCTTGTTTTCATACCGGCCACACTGGGTCCCCTTTAACTCGAGAACACCGACGTAATCGCCTTGAGTGGTGCAGACAACGGTCACTCTGGGATCAGGAATGGAACAGTATTGTCTTTAGTGACGAGTCTCGATTTTGTTTAGGCATGCACGATGGTCGTGCCAGGGTTAGAAGGCGACGTGGTGAAAGGAGGAATCCACAGTTTTTTGTTGAAAGACATGTTCATCAGACTGTTGGAGTTATGGTTTGGGGTGCTATAGCTTATGGTTCCAGGTCACCTTCAATCTTCATCAGAGGTAACATGAACACGCAGCGTTATATCCACGAAGTTCTAGAACCTCATCTTTTACCCTATCTTGACACCCTGGCAGATCCAACTTTCCAACAAGATAATGCCCGACCACATGTTGCAATAGTCACAATAGACTTCTTTCAACATAATGATGTCACATTGTTACCATGGCCACCAAGATCTCCCGACTTATCCCCAATTGAGCACGTGTGGGATATGATGGGTAGGAGATTGCCCAATTTGCAAAGTCCTCCTCAGACTCTGGAAGTACTTCGAGAGGAGTTGGTGGTTGCCTGGAATGAGATACCACAGGAGGACATTGACCACCTGATCAGAAGCATGCCTAGGCGCGTTGGAGAATGCGTAGTACATCAGGGTGCATCCACACATTATTAAAGGTCAAAGGGCTTTAAAGCAGTGCAATCATTTTGATTTTTTTATCATTTACTTATTATGCTTCATTAAGTACTTATACAAAATTTTATTAAAATAAAACCATTTAAACTGGGTGTTCGGATTTATATTTCACTTAGTATATTAATTTCAACCTGTCTAGTATTACTAATATTGTCATCTCTCTCGATTTCACTGATGAATTAACCGTAGATTAGCTTACAGACGGAATGTCAAGCGTACTGTATGATAAGATAAAGATAATAATTACAATAATGGTTGCCTACATATGTATCTCCTTCCGTAAATTGGCTATAAAATCGAGCACTTGATTACAATTTTGCATGCATTAGTAACATTTCTTGTAAAAGTCAAACCGTTCAAAAGTTATGATCAAAATGCTAAGCAGACACAGCCAGCCAAAAAAATTTTTGTGACAGCGATGGCAACTGTTACTGCCTATAAAGCAATGCAAATGCTAACTCCTTCCTTGAATGTTTCACACGGAACAATCCACAAGGAACATTGGTTTATAAATGTAGATGTTGGTTGTTCGGCGAGATTCTGGTTGTTACTCATGGTATTTCCGCCGAAACCTGTCTTTTTCGCTAATTACGACCTTTAGAGGAACGACAATAGTTGTTTCAGCTTGCTTCATGCTAACCTACAACACCCTACGTACGTCCAGTGCAACAAAGAATACGCTCTGTGGGTTTTTCAACCGGCAATTAGGAGAGCTCATACACGACATATGTATGTATTATTTTCAATTATTAATTTCAACCTGTCTAGTATTACTAATATTGTCATCTCTCTCGATTTCACTGGTGAATTAACCGTCGATTAGCTTACAGACCCAATGTCAAGCAACTGCTACTGCCTATAAAGCAATGCAAATGCTAACTCCTTCCTTGAATGTTTCACAAGGAGACAGCTGCCAATCCACAAGGAACATTGGTTTATAAATGTGGATATGTGGCGAGATTCTGGTTGTTACTCATGGTATTTCCGCCGAAACCTGTCTTTTTCGCTACCTACGTTCTCCAAAGCAGTCGACCTTTAGAGGAACGACAACAGTTGTTTCAGCTAGCTTTATGCTAACCTACAACACCCTATGTACGTCCAGTGCAACAAAGAATACGCTCTGTGGGTTCTTGAACTGGCAATTAGGAGAGCCATAAAGGAAATACTCCAATTTGCGGCAGTGTGGATGAGTGCCGTCTAAACTGGGATCTATAATAAATAACCTAGTTTGAAGACAATTCCGGGGCGGTTATTGTTATCTCCTGTGATCCTACAAGATGGTGGGCGAAGTAATAAATCTGAAAGATAGAGAGTAGGATAGCTTCCAGTGGTGTATACAGGGTTATCCAAATTAAGTGTCCACCATTAGTAACTTTGTTATTAGTGAAAATACAAAGTTGTTTGAATTAGCAAACTAGTAGCATTTTTAACGCTGGTAAAAATGAGAAATAAAAAAAAACAATTGAGAGTCGTTATTTTGATTTTTTCAGTAAAATAACATTTTTTTAAATGGAAACCCCTGTATATTATATTTTTTTCTGTTAAAGCATCAAATTTTAAACAAAAAAGTTCATAATGACTTTTCCGCTAAAGTCAAAAATAAAGTCAAAATAACGATAAATATTTTTAATTATTTGCAGTATTATAATATTAAGACGGCTATGAAAACAACATGGCGTTCGCGATTTGACAGCATTAAGATAAGCGACAAATTGTTAAACTGGACATACTCGCAACTAGAAGGCTTTGGAAAACAATGATAAAATCAAATAATGTCAAACATTAGTGTAAATACTTGTTTATAAGCTTTATTGTGTCATTAATTTAAAGAAAAATGTTCTCCCATGAAGAAAAGTGTGATATGTTAGAATGCTATTTAGTGTGCAGAAAATCCTCCTTGAGAGCAAGAGAATATACTACAGTGAATTATATCCCGCTCGCATTCAACCGTATGAACGATATTTTCTGAGACTTTATCGAAAATTTAGGGGCAACGAAAATGTTTTTGCTAAAACAAGGGCAAAAAAAGAATTCATAATAAGCGAGGCCACGGAAATTGCAGTTATTGGATATTTTGAAGCTTATCGTGAGAATTCAATAGACGATATTCTCAAGGACTCTAATTTCAGTTATGGTACTGTTCAAAGGATTTTAAAAAAATACAAATTTATTCCGTATAAGTACCGACCAGTTCAAACGCTTTTGGCAGGGGATCCAGAGAGAAGACTTGTTTTTTGCCATTGGTATCTTAGCTTCTGTCGCCAAAATGTAAATAACTTTCGTTACCTTTTATGGACAGATGAATCAAATTTTTCAAATTCTGGAATGTTTAATAGAAAAAACCACCATTATTGGTCAAGAGAAAATCTTTTGTTAGTACATCCAAGAGGCCCACAAGTCCGTTTCAGTTTCAACGTTTGGTGCGGTAAAATTGGTTCAAAAATTGTTGGCCCGTTCTTTTATGAGGGAACCCTAACTGGTGAAAGATATGTGGAATTTATGTCAGAAATTCTGACTAATTTCTTAGACGAATTGGATCTTATAAGTAGACATCATCTGCATTTTCAGCAAGATGGCGCACCTGCCCACAACTCCAGAGGTACTTATCATTTTCTAAGTACTACTTTTAATGATCAGTGGATAGGTACAAATGGCCCAATACAGTGGCCTCCCAGATCACCAGATCTAAACCCACTTGATTACTTCTTGTGGGGTTACTTAAAGAACCAAATTTACAAGCGAAGGTACGATAACCTTGACGCGTTAAAGACTGCAGTTAGGGAAAAGATAACCCAGATAGATGGTAGGACCATACTTAAGACAGTTCGAGCAGTTGAAAAACGTGCCCAAAAATGTATTGAAGAACAAGGTGGTGTTTTCGAGCATCTTCTTTAAAAAAATTGTTATTGTATTTTGTAAGATTATAAGTTGATGTTGAAAATAAAGTTTGTCGATACAATTTAATTGTTTCAGATTGGAGGCCATAACTTCAACAATTTGTAACCTAGGAGAAAAGTTATTGTAAGCTTTTTTGTTTAAAATTTGATGCTTTAACAGAAAAAAATATAATATACAGGGGTTTTCCGTTTAAAAAAATGTTATTTTACTGAAAAAATCAAAATAACGACTCTCAATTGTTTTTTTTATTTCTCATTTTTACCAGCGTTAAAAATGCTACTAGTTTGCTAATTCAAACAACTTTTTATTTTCACTAATAACAAAGTTACTAATGGTGGACACTTAATTGGATAACCCTGTATAGTAAGAAAGGGAACTTGCGAATGGAGGGGAAAAATGGAAGAGAATGTACCTAAATGACTGGATAATTTGATGTTTGAAACATCATACATATGAAGCTTAGGCGGAAACTCATTATTTTAACGACATATTCAGCATGCTGGTGACGTGCCATCATTTAATATTAAGTTAAAATATTGCGGATGCTATCAGTATCAGACTATATCTTAGGTTTTCAATAGGTTAAAGAAACAGCTGCTGAAAATACCAACTGTATAGACGTTTATTTGCACTTTTTGAAAAATAGCGTAATGCCCCGTAACTAGAATTATGAGTAACAATGAGACAACCTCCAACATCGATGCTTATGCAATATTCGCGTCGCATCTAGAAATATCGACCGCCATCTACCAGACTCGAGTTCTTCCTGGAAAACGCGGAAATGCTTCTGGATTCGTGGATTCAGATATAAATACACCCATAGTGAGACAGAGCCGATGAGGCACCAGCGCGCGGAATATCACAATCCGGTCGACATTTGTAATACAATAACTGCAAGTGTAAGAATTGTTGAGAGAGTACGAAATTGAGACTCTAATAATAATAATAAATTCGAAAAGACTCTCTCTATAACACTCTTAGAACGTTTCATGTCAATGGAGAGAGATGGAACAGTTTTATTGGCGTTTTATTCTGAAGTTACTACATGAACAAAGCTTCAAAATTAATAATTGCGATTGCTGCTTTCAACCCTCCATAAAGTTGACTGATTTCCACCTTCATCAATGCCATAACTCGAAAGAACATTTAGTCTCCATCCCTGTATAACGTGTTTCTTTGTGTTGCGGTTTCTATAGCTACAACCCTCCTGCCTGCTTCTCTTCCGTTCTTTATTGTCTCGATATTAATTGAAGATTGTGACGTAAGCTGCGGCACGGCAGGTGAATGTTTTGAAAGAAAAAACTGAGCCACCTGCAAGGGTTTTTTTTCGCCATAAAGCGGGGTTTTTGAAACACGAACATCCGCTGTTGGGAATCCCTCCGTTGCCTCTCAAATATAATAACATTGATTTAAGCTATATCAAAAGGTGGGGTTGACAAAATAAACTCGACTGTTTCCATGCTCAGATGATTCCGAGAATTGTTTATAGAAAGGAACTGGTGAGGTTGAAGTTATTGAGATGCAGCTTGTGATACAGTTTGAGATGTATCCTGTGCAATTTCAGCAAGTTGTTTGAGATCATCGCTTATGAAACGGTTTACTGCTCGGTCAGGGGTGCAGTCTCTATCAATCAGCATGGGTTTATGAGAGGCAGATCTACGGTCACCAACTTGGCTCTAATTACTCAGTACATTTCTGAAGTACTGGACGGTCAGGGACAAGTTGATGTCATCTACACAGACATTCAAAGGCGTTTGAGCAAGTTGATCATTATGCACTTCTGGATAAGCTTAAAACAATGGGTATGTCTGATGTAATGCTGTCGCTCATGAATTCATATTTGAGGGATAGAAGGTTATTTGTCGAATATGGTGGTCATAGGTCGAGTTACTATCGGGCCACGTCCGGGGTACCTCAAGGGTCAAATCTAGGTCCATTACTGTTTTTGATATTTATCAATGACTTGTCTTTTGAACTGAAGTGTTTCCATTAGTTTTTCGCTGATGACCTTAAAATCTGCACGTCAGTCAAGACAGTCGAGGATTGCGTCATGTTGCAAGATGACTTAGCTCTAATTTCGTCATGGTGTTCACGAAACTGTCTCAGTCTGAATGTTTCGAAATGTAAACTTATAAATTATACAAGAAAGGTTAACTATTTAATTTATGATAATTATAACATCAATGGTCAGGTTATAGACAGATGCACCTCTTATAGAGACCTTGAAGTCACTTTTGATACCAAGCTAACGTTTACTCAGCATATACTCAATATCTCGTCAGCTGCCACTCGACTACTTGGTTTCTGTATCAGGAACTGGAAGGGTTTCTCCAATGTTGATACATTAATGACTTTATTTCATACTTTTGTCAGGAGCAAGTTGGAGTATGCGACTCTGATCTGGTCTCCTATATACCAAAATTCTGTCGTGATCCTTGAGGCCATTCAACGTGAAGCTTTAAAGTATTTTCACCTTAAATGCACAGGTACTTATCCAGAAAGAGGTTGTGACCATAGTGCCCTATTAGAGTTTTTCAACTGGGATTCACTGTCAACAAGACGAAACATATTTACTTTGTCGTTTTTGTATGGCCTCATTCACAATAAAATTGACTGTCAAAATTTACTTGAAAAAATATGTTTCCGCGTTCCAAGGCTAGGGAGTCAACAACAAACGGCATTCTATTGTCAAGCTGGCCGTACAAATGTTATGACAAAATCGCCAATTAATCTCATGTGCTGCGTCATGAACAGTGTTACTGAATCGTGTGATATTTACAGTGACAGTTGTGCATCGATTATTAACTACTATAGATCATCCAATCTTATTTAGAATGTGCGATACTATAGAGTTATATTATTAACTGCTATAGATCATCCAATCTTATTTAGAATGTGTATAGATTTAAGTCCAATAACCATGTCTCTTTAATTGTTATTTTTTTCAGCATTTCCTGTAATTGGGTTTCACCTGTTGGAAATAAATAATAAATAAATGTGACATGCTTCATACACTAATGTGTGATATCTTGGAATATTAGAATCTACGGGATCACACACTATATAAAAATCTTTCTCTCGGAGTTCTATACCCGAACGATTAATTTCTTTCCGTTTTATGTTTCTCCTCTCAAATGCTAGAAATAACAGAAGGTGGAATAGATTCAAAACTGTCACTATCACTCTATTGAATCAAGTCTATCCATAACGCGGACTGTGAAGAGTCGTGTTGCTTATACGAATGTCCAGAATAATTTCCAGAGAACATAAAGTACACCTAGCGCTCCATAAATCCAACCATAGATAATGTACGTACACTGGGTCATTTTATTTTTCTTTTTCAGCCGATGTTTTTCTGCAACACGACCGACACAGATATATCTCTGGAGCTTATTGCCGCTTTTATAATTTATCTTCGGGCTCGGCGTATACGTAGAAAATCCACCAAGCCTCGCTGTAATTAAATTAAACCCAATCAACCTCGAAATAAAACACAAGCTTCACTTGGAAGGAGTATTATTACTTTTATCGATGATAAATGGACTAACGTATGAGCGAAGGGAATTCCAAGTACTGAAAAATTTAAACACAGGCTTTCTTAGAGTCTTTCCTTTTCGAGCAACTCCGTTTGAAATAACAAAGGTAATGTGAGGTGAAATAGTAGCGAAAACTAAAAAAGAAGTTTGGAAAAAGAGCTCACTGTTCATTTGATAAAAGGTTCTGCGCCATCCTGTCACGCTGTTCGTAAATAATGGTTCAAGATGTCGGCCCGATGATTCGGTACTATCCAAATCTTCTATTGAGTCCAAACGGCCGCTGGCCGAATTAAATGAACTTACGTGTCATGAGATTAAAACATCCACGAACATCATCTGAAATAGCATCTTAAAGACCTTGTAAATATCAAATCGATAACATCACTACTGTTATAGGAACAAGCTAATTTCGATCTTTTTAAAGTTATTTTAACACATATACCGGATTTGTTTAGATCCCCTTATGCTGGTTGCGGTCTTAATAGCTCATTTATCTCAAGGTCTTATTGAAACAGCTAGACGCCAAGTGGAGAAATGTCAAAACTTTAAGAATACCCTGTATATACGAATATATTGTAACGCCCTCGTGTAACTCGAACATTGGGTACAAACGAGAAACCCACGTGCATTGATCGGAAGATTCGACAGGTGTCCAGAAGCATCGACGCTTAGGCAACCAGACTTACGCGTGTGCTTGAGCGATTACGGCCTCATCGAGGAGCTTTGGTCGACATCGAGAACGTTCGAGAAGCCTCGAGAGCCATCTCGACACCATCTATAGAGTACAGAAATACATTGGATCCAAAATGAGTACCCAGGCGCCTCTACCAGAGTGACAGTCTACGGACAGCGTCTGACGATTTAGTCCAGTCGATATGGTTATAAATTCGTCACAAGAATGTTGCAAGTGATAAATTAATGTAAGAGTAATACAGTAAAAATGGTATTTTTTTTACAATATGAACGATGGGAATTGGCTCTGTTAGAGGGTTCTTTTTTTCGAGGTACACTACTAAGTACCTGAAGGATTGAATTTTAACAGGTTTGCTTAGATAGTACGTAACCAGCACTACCTTGAAGTGGCGTGACATCCTGAAATTCGTCTCGGAATGACGTCTCTTAGCATGTTGAGGTTATCAATACCTTACACTGGTGTCATTCCAGACATAATAAACGTACAGAAGGACACATCTCATTAGTCTTTCATCCCTATTTTCTTGTACTAAACTCAATCAACCTCAATCCTTCCTTGTTGCTTAACATTGTTGAATAGAAGTTCTAGGGTAGTTTACCCTATTTCCTGGATGAAGAGCGGTTCTGCGTCAGTCCCGATCTCATTGTTTTCTTGAGACCGTGTGCCTGTACGTCCGTGTGCGTTTCCTTAGATTTCCTGAACGTCTTGATGCGAAATCACTTCCCCAAATTATTTTCTACCTCCTCCTGCTTTTCGCATTCTCCATCAATGGTTCTTACGTAGGACGTGATAGTTCTGGCATTTTATGCCGTACAGGTGGATTCAATTGGGTAGACGTGATACTTTTATGGTGGTCAATTGTGTTATATTTTGTGCTGAAACTGACACTAAGGCCCGTATCGTCAGTCGTCCCTACAATTATAGGGCGCCTTTATGGCGTTCTTGATTGTCATAGTTTTCTACTTCTCCGTGTCAGCGCTCTATTTTGAGGATATGTCACAAACATCTATTTGCATCAAATTGTGCTTGCTTTTGAGTTATATCATGTTTTATCAGCCTGAAATTTCCTACAATTTAAAAAGAAAACATATCTTCACAATAGGAGAGCGCTGACGCTGACACGGGACAAGTGCAATCTAAAAATTTTTAAGGAGAGAAAGGAGTATGACAATCAAGGAGGTCATAGGTCATAAACGCGCCCTACAATTGTAGAGACGACTGACGATATGGGCCTAAATGACCTGCAGAAGGCTTACGTTGTAGATTTTAAAAAGTTAGCATGTTGTAAATCGCAACACGTGGAAGTGTTCACGGATGGTTTCCGAGAAGCAGTGCGTCCAAGTTGGGCGGACTTTACCACTCTATGCCCTGAGAGCACGATATATACAGGGTGGCCTATCCATGTGTGGGCGGAATATTACTCATAAACAAATACATTTTCGGAAAATCTATTTATTGCATGTTATACATCACATTTGAGAGCACATTTCTAAAATATTCATTCATATTCAATTATACAGGGTGTCTCAATATTGACCTACATACCAAAGTTGTGATTTTTTAAATGGAATGCCTCAAATTTTATTACATGTTTGGATAAACCAATCCAAAAGAAGAAGATTGATATAGTTTACTATGGGGTTTTGGTAATTAGCTACTGAGATGTAAGGTGTTTTCTCTAGAAAAACCGTCCACTTCGGTAACCCCTCAATCCGCCATTTTGAAATTCGGAGTGCTGAATTTTGCATCAAAAAAAACTTACGCACTTCAGCTTTTATCTTATTAGTAACTTTTTCAAATTTTCATTTTCATACAGGGTGATGCGTTTGAAATTTTTGAGAAAAACTACAATTTGCGTTTCTGACCACCCTGTATGAGCAAAAAAGAAAATTTGAAAAGTAACAAATAAGATAAAAGCTGAAGTGTGTAAGTTTTTTTGATGTAAAATTTAGCACCCCAAATTTCAAAATGGCGGACTGAGGGGTTACCGAAGTGGGGGGTTTTTATAGAGAAAACACCTTATATCTCAGTAGCTAATTACCAAAACCCCATAGTATGTCATATTAATTTTCTTATTTTGAATTGGTTTATCCAAATATGCAATAAAAATTGAGGTATTACATTCGAAAAATCACAGCTTTGATATGTAGGTCGAAATTGGGACACCATGTATAATGGCCAATATTTTAGAAATGTGCCCTCAAATGTCATGTATGAAATCCCATAAATAGATTTCCGCAAAATGTATTTGTTTGAGTAATATTCCGCCCACACATAGATGGGCCACCTTGTATAGTGCTCATTTGATAATTATTTATATTCTTATTATTATTCGGTTGACTCGCATGGAATTCTGTCACATGTATAGGGTGGCCCAAACTTATATGGACTGGAGCATTGCTCTGAGTCACCAACCTTTTGGAAAATGTTTAGGATTATACAGGGTGACCCACGGATGAGCTGGATATAAAATTTGTTTCATATATTTTATCACGTATTTTGAGAGACCTAAATACTTGTGCGTTTTTTCGAGTTCTGAGATATACATTATTTGTTTGAAACTTTACACTTTAAAAGAGTGACAAAGTGCATTTGAAAATGGATTTGCCTAATTTTTTAACATAACAATCTGGTACAGTTTAATGCTTCCAAAACACAATACTGTTTCTTGACGAACTTAAGCACCCTAGCGTTCATCCGGTTTCGATGGATGGCCGAGTTCTGCCAAAGAGCCATTCATTTCGGCTGGTCAGAGTCCAGATCACCTAGAACTTGATCTGGCACGAACACATCTCGTCAATCGCGGTAGCTGCTGGGAAAAAGCTCGGCTGTTTGTTTAGCGCCAAGAAGTACTTTTTCCCAGTCCTGCTCACATGTTTGGGGAGCTGCCTCCCCGATTACATTATCTATACTCGGTGCTACTCATAAGAGGTCTATCCGCCGCATCGATGACGCCTCCTAGGAGCCCTCCGTACCGACGGAGGTCTGTTCTACTGCTATACCTAAGGGCCCTTGCTTCTCAGAGCACTCCTCTAGGCGGACCCCCCCTGACTTGGGCCTTCCATCCTAACCGTGTCGAACTTTGTCCCTAAGGTATTGATATAGTGGAACATTTTTAAAATCGTATTAACAAAGTTTCTTTAAGCTCCTCGTAGCAGCCGCGGTGGCCTGGCTTCTACACTTCTATATGAGTAAAACGTAGATTTCCCTGTACTAAGGCGCAATCAAGATACATTCCAGAGCACACTTCATCTATACGAGCCTTTTCTTCGTGCTAACGCGGAGATGTTCGTGACCTTCAGTATGGAGGGTCCTTCATTCACGGCAGTAGCGCCTTAAGTCGAGGAAGGGACACAGATTTAGTTTAAACGTGCTCTCGAAAGTTAAGAGAACCGAGAGGGGCCAACAGGGCGCCGCGTGTCAATAGCTCACGATTATCTACCCCAACGATTTTCGCTGGATTTGCAGCAATCAGGGATCTTTCGAGTAGCGCCAATAAATTTTGAGTCAAGTGAGTTAACTCTGTAGTTATACACTCTTGTATACTTGGAATAAGTTAAAATAGTTCTCAAGTATAGTAAGTGACATATACATCCGAACACCCAGTTTAAATGGTTGTATTTTAATAAAATTTTGTACAAGTACTTAATGAAGCATAATAAGTATACTAAGTGACATATAAATCCGAACACTCAGTTTAAATGGTTTTATTTTAATAAAATTTTGTATAAGTACTTAATGAAGCATAATAAGTATATAAATGATAAAAATTTCAAAATGATTGCACTGCTTTAAAGCCCTTTGACCTTTAATAATGTGTGGATGCACCCTGATGTGCTACGCATTCTCCAACGCGCCTAGGCATGCTTCTGATCAGGTGGTCAATGTCCTACTGTGGTATCTCATTCCAGGCAACCACCAACTCCTCTCGAAGTGCTTATAGAGTCTGAGGAGGACGATGCAAATTGAGCAATCTCCTACCCATCATATCCCTCACGTGCTCAATTGGGGATAAGTCGGGAGATCTTGGTAGCCATGGTAACAATGTGACATCATTATGTTGAAAGAAGTCTATTGTGACTCTTGCAACATGTGGTCGGGCATTATCTTGTTGGAAAGTTGGATCTGCCAGGGTGTCAAGATAGGGTAAAAGATGGGGTTCTAGAACTTCGTGGATTTAACGCTGCGCGTTCATGTTACCTCTGATGAAGATTAAAGGTGACCTGGAACCATAAGCTATAGCACCCCAAACCATAACTCCAACAGTGTGATGAACATGTCTTTCAACAAAAAACTGTGGATTCCTCCTTTCACCACGTCGCCTTCTAACCCTGACACGACCATCGTGCATGCCTAAACAAAATCGAGACTCGTCACTAAAGACAATACTGTTCCATTCCTGATCCCAGAGTGACCGTTGTCTGCACCACTCAAGGCGATTACGTCGGTGTTCTCGAGTTAAAGGGAGGACCCAGTGTGGCCGGTATGAAAACAAGCCAAAACTTCTCATTCGTTGGAGTTATGGTTTGGGGTGCTATAGCTTATGGTTCCAGGTCACCTTTAATCTTCATCAGAGGTAACATGAACGCGCAGCGTTATATCCACGAAGTTCTAGAACCCCATCTTTTACCCTATCTTGACACCCTGGCAGATCCATTTTTCCAACAAGATAATGCTCGACCACATGTTGCAAGAGTCACAATAGACTTCTTTCAACATAATGATGTCACATTGTTACCATGGCCACCAAGATCTCCCGACTTATCCCCAATTGAGCACGTGTGAGATATGATGGGTAGGAGATTGCTCAATTTGCAACGTCCTCCTCAGACTCTAGAACCACTTCGAGAGGAGTTGTTGGTTGCCTGGAATGAGATACCACAGGAGGACATTGACCACCTGATCAGAAGCATGCCTAGGCGCGTTGGAGAATGCGTAGCACATCAGGGTGCATCCACACATTATTAAAGGTCAAAGGGCTTTAAAGCAGTGCAATCATTTTGAAATTTTTATCATTTACTTGGTATGCTTCATTAAGTACTTATACAAAATTTTATTAAAATAAAACCATTTAAACTGGGTGTTCGGATTTATATGTCACTTAGTATATGTCACTTAGTATAGTTAAACTATACGATTGAGTGGTGCAATATTTGTACACATTTTCTTGATGAAAGTTAAATGACGCGTTTCGCTTTATACAAGCATCGCCAGACTGACATTCTGTTGCTTATGTGAGCCAGCTAAGGCTCGTATCATCAATCGTTCCTCCAATCGTAGGACGCCTTTATCGCATCATTGATTTTCATAGTTTTCTATTGTCGCGTGTCAGCGCTCTATTTTGAGATTATTAAATATCTATTTGCATCAAAATGTTTATGCTTTTGATTGATATCATTCGTTATATTAGCCTGAAATTTCCTACAATTTAAAAAGACAGCCTGATAATAGAAGGGCGCTGACATGGAACAGTAGAAATTTAGAAATACTCCAGCCTTTCTGAAGGAGAAAAAATACTATGAAAATCAAGCAGGTCATAAAAGCGTCCTACAATTGTAGGGACAACTGGGACAACAGACGAAATGTAGGACATTGAGTAGCGTTAATATGTCCTTTGAACATCTGCGTACCTGCTAAGTTGGATACACAGACGATCTACCGGTTCCAGAGCAAGTCAACTAAAAATAGGGCAAGCTACACTTAAATTATGATGGTTAATTTTTGCTGCCAGACTCTTCCCATTGGCCATAAATTCCGCTAGATGCGTTAAAGCATAGCGTTCCACTATAAATCGACGTCTTTCTAATCTGTATGACTGTATAGTAGAAACATATTAATATAACGGTTTTAGGGTCTCATACATATGTTTGTTGTGCTAGGTTTCCTGTCAAATAAAGTTGCTTTCTTAAACAGGAGACTACACTTTGAATACTGTTTTTGTGGAGACCTTTTCGTATTTTTCGAGGATGATCGAGTAAGATTGTTGCGAAAATCAAGTGTAGCAAGATTCTTCTTGTTGCATAAATGATACGTTGATTAAAAAATTCCATTCCATTGGAATGCCATACTAATGTACCCTAATATTTCCCTGCGGAATCATCCTATTGTTGGAATATTCTAATTTTATGTTTAGCCCTCCTTGGGAATTTCCAATTTTTTGGCAGGGCGCAAAAGATAGGAGGGTATTGTTAACAGGGCTGGGATTCATTAAAGAAGGGTCGGCACAGGGAATCGAAAATACGAAACTAATTTGCATAAGGCCATTCAAGGTGATAAATAATTTAAAAGCGTTTATTTATACTGTACTCCAGACGTCCAATGGCGCAATAGGGACAAATGTATTGAAATAAGTGAAAAGAATAATGGTTTAGCTTCCCACGCCTACTGGCGAGGAAGTATTGTAATCGCCAAGAATTTCTAAAATGAGGTACTATGTTCTATAATTTGCGGTTACTGATAATTTTTAGAAAATGTCTTGTAGGGGTAAGGGTATAACTCAATTTGTGTTAGTAAGGTCAATCTCGGTGATTCTACACTCCAACATTGTTAATTCTACGCACCAGTTAGACATTGCATCTAGGAGGTATACTTTATCGGAAGTCACTTGAAACACTGTGAAATACCGGGTGCGTTTTATATATCTATATTTAACATGCTCTGTTGCTGCAAAAATCGCCAAATTTCGCAGCAAATATCCCCGTATAAGATCAAAAGCAGTTTCACCGGTCCACGCGGAGTAAAGCACGCCTATGCGTGGACATAGCCAATGAGAAAGCGTGTATTTCAGAGCTCCGAATAAGTGCAGGTGGCACTGAAAATTGAAACGGTTTAGCCAGTGCCGTGTAGCGGTGAATAAACGTGTTTCCTTTAGTCTGTCCGTGTATTTTCATAGATTTTATTAGTTTGTGTGTTTTTGACTTTTGAATATTCAGTTTACTTGTTGATTTAATTGTTGTGTCGATTGTTCTTGTGTGTCCTAAATATGGCTCTTTGGAGACCTTGGGAAAATGCTCCAAGCCACGAGGAGATGGTTGATGAACCTGTGCAGGCAGAATTCTTTCTTAAAATTTTAGAGGAACAGACCCAAAGAGTAATCCTAAATATGTATGATTGTCTGAAAAACGAAAATCCAGATTCCTCGCAAAATCAAATTTTAAACAGAATTTGTATCCTGACAAAAATCAGTCGGTCTACCATTTATCGGGTTATAAAAAGGGGAGATGTAGTCAACCATTCCTTCCACAGAAAGCGCATAGGGCAAAAATTAAAAAGAATAGACGTGGGTTTTCAGGAAGATATTCGTCGGATAATATACGGATTTTATAAAGAAAATTTGGTGCCCACGTTGGAAATGATACGGGATAAATTAAAAGATTATCCTGAAGATTTTTATAATTACAAATGCTTAGACTCACTGCACTGTATTGTAAAACTGTGTGGTTTTCAATACAAAAAATTAGATAAAAGAATGGTGATTATGGAGTCGTCTCGAATCGTTGAATTGTGCCAAAAATTTTTGCACAAAGTTAAAATCTATAGAGAGCAGAAAAGAAATCTGATTTACCTGGATGAAACGTGGTATGATACCCATGATGTTGTGCAGTACGGCTGGGTTGACGACAGCAACAAGTGCATTTTAAATGCACCATGCAACAGTGGAAAACGAATGATTATTCTCCATGCTGGCAGTGAAAATGGATTTATACCTAATGCCTTGCTGTTATCTGCCAAAAATATCAAAGAATCATGTGCCGACTATCATGAGGACATGACCTCCGGCTTATTTGAAAAGTGGATAGAGCAGCAGTTAATACCAAACGTTTCCCCAAATTCAGTGATTATTATGGACAATGCGCCATACCATTCCCGACAGAAAAACAAAATCCCGAATACAGGCACAAAAAAACAAGACATTATTGATTTTATGAAGGATAAGGGAATGGAAATACCACAAAAATCAACCAAAGCCATATTATTGGATCTTATTAAAAGACAAAAATTTGAAAAAGAGTATGTTGTTGACAATCTGCTTCAGCAAAATGGCCATGAAGTACTACGTCTACCTCCCTATTACTGCATTTTTAACCCGATTGAGTTGGTCTGGGCTGCGTTAAAAAAAAAGTAAGAAAACATAATCAGACCCCTCAATTAAGTGAATCGCTATTATTGAAAAAGAAAATGAATATTGTGTTTTGCCTCCTGTAAATCCCGTTGTAATTCCTCTACAAGATGACTCTAGCGACAGCTCCGAAGGCGAGGATGATATATAAATACCTATAATGTAAGTCTTTATATACCTTTTTATATACCTACCTGCTATGTAAATATTTGCCTATGTCAAACGTTGGAATTCTGTAATTTTTCCATTTATATATATATATAAGTATTTTTTATCCCAAATCAAAAAAATAAGAAGATAGTAAAATCCATTTATTGTGATATAAAAACATTATTATTATCGTTCTAAATAAATGCCGCACGCCTATGATACGTCATGAAATTACAAAGGACGCGCCGACCAAAGGTTTTTATGCTATTTCAAGTGACTTCAGATACACCATACATTTACCCTTAAAACTTGAATGACAGAGACAAGATATCTGCACGTTGCCATCATAGTGTCTCTGATTCCGCTCTCTGGGTCCACCGGCAAGCGTTCCGGTCTCGCCGAGTGTCCTGCACTTACTGCGTCGGGTTTGACGGAAGGGCTACGTTGCAATCTGTACGATACTACTGGTAGAGCAGGATAAGGTCTATGGACTAGTTGTAAGGATCTGTTTTACTGACTTGATTCGTAACTAACTTTTTTGCCTGAGGCTCTGACTTGGGCTGAACACTTATGCACTGTCAGACAGTTCGGCGGATCCAGGATGCGTGTCTTGAGGGGGGGGGGTGTCACACGGGTCAAAAACTTCTTCAGGAAGATGTTCTTCTCGTCTACCGGGGGGGGAGGGGGATTGACATCAGTATTTCTAACATAAAAATTAAAAACTTGACGGGCGGACGGATGGCAGATGACAACCCTACCCTTGTACCCTTAGGGTATAGCCTAAAAGTGAGTATAATATTATTTAAGTATGATCAATTTTTTGTTAGATAACAAAATTAATTCTTCTTTTTTGTCTTCCTGCGAATCGATTAATATTTATACTTACCATCTGTTTTGAATCCAGTGCAACATCTTTTTTGTGGTTTTGTCCGTCACAGTGGCGGACTTAAGTAATGGCAAAATGGACATTGCCGCCTGAGCGCCCCCAAGGAAGGGTGGTCACAGGCCCCCTCAGCAAAAATCAGCTCTAGTGTCTACATATATTGTTCAGCGCATCTTAATTTTAAATTTGATAACAAGAAATCAGATTGTTGTTATATTCTCTTAATGACCATCTGCGTAATATTTATGAAACGCGTTAGCATTCAGTTTGAATAAGAAAATTTCCCTTTCATTTCTTAAGAAATTTTTTGAAAAATGACCGAATGACCCTTTTAGGAGTAGAGGGGTTATTTTTTCATTTTGTGCTTACAGTGATATATTATTGCCTGGCATGTAATGTTTAGTAAGTAAATATCTTCGTGGTATGAATCAGCCTCTTTCAGTCTACTAAAGACTCTAATGCACCTATTACAGTCCTTTCATGTCTTCAATGCCTATAACCATAAACTTTCACAATGCTGTGCATTTTTTTATTTCATGGCATATCTATTTTCTTCGTGATAATATCGTGAAAGATATTTTTTGATTATCTTAGCAATTGCATAGAAGATGAGATTTCAAGAGTAGGAGCTTCTGGCAAAGATATAATGAATGCAAGATCTCTCCTCCATGAACTGGACCTTTTTCCTCAATTTATTATGGTGGCATTCAGTATTGAGCGTAATGAATACCGTGCAAGGTTCAAATGCAAAAGGAAGAAATAGACTTGATGATGGGTCAAACGTGCATTTCTGAAGGCTAAGAATAAATGGGATGAGATGGAATGGGAAAATCCAGGTTTTCCCATTGTCAAAAGAGGAAAATCAAAAAAATGTTAGACGAAAAAGCTGCTGACTCGCCACTGGAAACACGAAAAACGTCGAATAAACCGTTCTTTAAGGCTTTGTTATATTGCCCTGTATATAGAAAGCCATGTAGTATACCTCACGTTAAAAAAAGGTCATAATATTCATAATGAAGGGCGTTTTTGTTAAAAAAACCGTGTCTCGTTTTTAAAAACTATTTAGGCTAAAAATGAGACAGTGAGAGGTTAAAAACAGGACACTGTATTTTCTGGCATTTTAGTCATTTCACATCAGTGTGGCAAAATATGAGACCCTGGGGAATAAAAACGAGACACACTGCAAGGGTTTTAAAGCGTTTAGTAAGTCAAATAACATAGTTAGGTTATAAATTGTGACAACGTTCTTAAAGAAAACTCACATAATTAAATACAAAACTATGTTTATTAAACTAAAAAGAAAACAGATTCAAAAACAAGTTGAATAAACCATACCTAATTCAAAAAAGAGGTAAAACAAGATTTTCAATAGGATTTACAGATACACTCAATTTGGATTGTGCGATGGAAATTTTTGCTGAACGGATACAAATTAGAATAAATCTGTTACTTTATTGAATAAAAAATGTTTGACGTCGCAATTAAAGTAGTAAAATAGTAAAAAAACAGAGGTAACAGTGCGCAGCAGCTACTGTTGTGCATATAATTGTAAGCTCCTGTTAATATGTGCCATCTTTATTGCCAGCGAAATCTGTAGTTCGAACTTTATGTGAACAATTTAGATGGATTTTACGTTATCGAAAAACTTTAGATCCGCGTGAATATGGAAACAGTTGAATTAGCTGTTTTATTGGTACGTTGGGGTAGCATCAGATTAACTTTTTGCATCAAATTACTATTAAAAAAACGTTTTGCACTATCCATGGGTTTGTCAATAATTGCAGTAGTTTATGTTATTCGCAAAACAGTTATAGTGCGCACGCCTGTCCCCGATCATACCACTGGGCCCCCCTAGTGTATTTTACCGACCGGGCTCCTTTCCTTAAGACCGCCACTGGTCCGCCAAAAAGTATTTTTTATCAAATTTGCTAACAGTCTAAGCGTGCACGAATAAGTTTTTCCTACATTAAGCTGACCGCATAGGCAACCAGCCTTGCGCTATCATCCATCAGCTTACACTTAAATCAAAGTTAACGGATACAGTGGTGCAAATGTTTAGTCGAAAATACCAGTACGGCATCCATTTAATATGTGTGCGTTACAGATTTATCTAAGAGATTTGGAACTTTAAAAATTGGTGGTTCGCCTGGGGGGGTCATGACCCCCATGACCCCCCTGGATCCGCGCTGAAAAGCATACGTGTTCCGAAATCCACTCCTGAAAGAATCTAATTCCATCCGACTTTTGCTGCTAACAATTCTGTCACTGTACCATTCCCGAAACGGCGATAGAATGTCAACTCCCTTGGACATTCGTCAATCAGTAATTGGCGACGAGGACGAGAAGAAACCGATTATGTTAGTGTAACTGCCTTCAGTGGCAGCCATCATAAATCTTGTTCTTGTCCCCTTCCGTCCACTCCACGTCCGAATCGTTATGGGAGCGGAAAAATGTGCGCGTCCGCCCAGAAGGAAATGCTGTAATTGAGTTTTCCGAATAAAAGTATTCGCAAAACGAATGGCGAACAGTTTAACTTAGACCCTTATAACGGTGCGAGAAGAATGTGGGGAATGTTACATTATTTGGATTGCTCAAACCGGGTGGTTGAAAAAAATGGTCAAAGGCTCATTCAATTCTTTAAGGACAATAGGGTAGGCTCTAGCTCTTATTTTCCACGCCTTTAGCGAAGAAGTATTGTAATCTCATCAGACAGAAAAAAATTATACACTTAATGTTGAGATGTCCATCTCTCAAGATCCTAAACATTTTTGGAGCTTCATGCATACAAAAAATCGAACTACTAGGATTCCTGATAAAATAAAGTTGAATGACGTCTCACTGAACGATCCTTACTGTGCTGTGAATGCATTTGCATTTTGTTGATCCGTCTACTCCTAATGATTTTATGGAACTCAGGAATCCTACTAGTCAGGTTAACATATTTTTCAATAATATTCATGAAAATGAGATTATTGCTGCATCTAAAAAACTCAAGAATAGAGTAACGGTCGGCCCAGACATAATCAAAGACTGTATTTATGCCTTTGTTAAACCGTTATTAAGCATATACAATCTGAATATAGAAACTAAGACATTCCCTGATATTGGGAACTTTCTAGAGCGACACCTATTTTCAGATCAGGAGACAATACTGATATTAAAAAATATAGAGCGGTGAAAATATTGTCGAATTTCCCTAAATTGCTGGAGATAATATTGCATAATAGAATTTACTCAGCAGTTCATAGATCTTTATCCCCTTTTCAGCATGGTTTTCTTACTAAGAGATCCACAGTAACTAATGCTATTGAATGTGTCATTTTTGCTAAAGCGTTCGATAGGGTGGACCATGGCATACTTTTGAATAAACTTTTTTATTATGGATTCCATTCATCAGCTTTAGCAGTCATTCAAAGTTATCTTCATGAAATGAAGCAATATGTTACTTTTAATGGGTTCAAGTCATACCAGTATATAACTAAATCGGGAGTGCCTCAGGGTTCAAATCTTGGTCCTTTATTGTTTACCTTATTTATTGATGATGTTGTGCATTATTTAGGTTGTAAAAAGCTGCTCTTTGCAGATGATTTAAAATTATTCAGGATTATCGAGTCTGAGACTGATTGTATTGCACTTCAGCGTGATATTGATTCTCTAGAGGCTTGCTGTGACAAGAATAATTTATTTCTTAATGCGTCTAAGTGTAGTGTAGTCAGCTTTTCCAAAAAAGGTCTGCTTGTAAATTTAATTATAAAATTGGGGATGCTTACATAAATCGTTATAACTAAATTAAGGATTTGGGTGTAGCTTTTGACAATAAACTTAATTTTCCCAACACATAGCTCAAAAGGTGAGTGAAGCTTCGCGGGCGAACGGTTTTATTGAGAGAAACTGTAGAAGATTTAGCCGCCCAGAGACACTGTTGGTTTTGTATTCTGCATATATTAGATCGAAATTGGAATATGCAGCGTTAATTTGGAACCAAATTTACAACTGCTACATTGATTCTCTTGAGCATGTTCAGAGGAAGTTTCTAAAATTGTTATCTTTTAAAGTTGACGGTATACATCCTGAACGTGGTATATCTGAAAGTTTGTTATTGTCTAGGTTTCAAGTGCAGTCTTTAGAACTGAGAAGGAAGTGTGTATCAATTATGTTCTTGCAACCAAATTGATGCTAATGATATTGTGGCTCAATCTTCCATCTATTCAAACTCGTACAGCTAAAACATTTTATTGCGACAGGGCTCGCACAAATTTGTTTTTGAAGGCACCCATATATACTAAGTGATATATAAATCCGAACACCCAGTTTAAATGGTTTTATTTTAATAAAATTTTGTATAAGTACTTAATGAAGCATAATAAGTAAATGATAAAAATTTCAAAATGATTGCACTGCTTTAAAGCCCTTTGACCTTTAATAATGTGTGGATGCACCCTGATGTGCTACGCATTCTCCAACGCGCCTAGGCATGCTTCTGATCAGGTGGTCAATGTCCTTCTGTGGTATCTCATTCCAGGCAACCACCAACTCCTCTCGAAGTGCTTCTAGAGTCTGAGGAGGACGTTGCAAATTGAGCAATCTCCTACCCATCATATCCCACACGTGCTCAATTGGGGATAAGTCGGGAGATCTTGGTGGCCATGGTAACAATGTGACATCATTATGTTGAAAGAAGTCTATTGTGACTCTTGCAACATGTGGTCGGGCATTATCTTGTTGGAAAGTTGGATCTGCCAGGGTGTCAAGATAGGGTAAAAGATGGGGTTCTAGAACTTCGTGGATATAACGCTGCGCGTTCATGTTACCTCTGATGAAGATTAATGGTGAAGTGGAACCATAAGCTATAGCACCCCAAACCATAACTCCAACAGTGTGATGAACATGTCTTTCAACAAAAAACTGTGGATTACTCCTTTCACCACGTCGCCTTCTAACCCTGGCACGACCATCGTGCATGCCTAAACAAAATCGAGACTCGTCACTAAAGACAATACTGTTCAATTCCTGATCCCAGAGTGACCATTGTCTGCACCACTCAAGGCGATTACGTCGATGTTCTCGAGTTAAAGGGCGGACCCAGTGTGGCCGGTATGAAAACAAGCCAAAACTTCTCGTTCGTCGGTAAACACTTCGCATGCCAATAGGTCTTCCGTGTTCTGCAAACCATTCATTTGCAATGGACCTGGTAGTGGAGAAACGGTCCCTTAAGGCCAATAATCTTAGGCGGCGATCTTCACGGTCTGTTGTTCTACGGCGGCGTCCAGTGCCCCCTGCTCTTTGCGTACGGCCTTCTCGAAGCCATGCCTGACAACACCTAACCACAGTGTCTACACTTCTTTGTACTCTAACTGCAATTGCCCGAAAAGAAAGTCCAGCTTCCCGAAGTCCCACTATGCGGCCCCTATCAAACTCACTAAGTTGACGAAATCGTACAGGTCTCCGTACTCTAGGCATCGTAACCGATCGTAAAGGATGTCAAGAACCAAAATCCGCCAACGTTGATTCTTTACTGCGGCTGAAATATTCATTTTTAGACCGTTAGTGAATTAAAAAAAAGCAGTATAAAAACAGGAATGTCCAAGTTATAAGGCTGAAAATTTCTTCACTTGTTATTTACAGTAAGATAAATACATTCACCAACTTTTATTAAAATAAAACCATTTAAACTGGGTGTTCGGATTTATATGTCATATATGTGATGTCTAAAACATTCAATCCAATATAAAATTATTGTGATACGCATGCTGACAGTTTGAACAGCATTCTGGAAGTAGCTGAAGATTGCTTGGATAATTTATGATGTGTTACCCACCTCAGTGAAATATGTTTTTTGCTTCTTTTCTTGTTTGTTTTTTTCTTTAGATGTTTTCTTTTATTCTTATTTTGATTTATCTTACAATTGTCCTGTAAATGGTTTCCTTAACTGTTGGGCAATAAACGCTGTTTATTTATTTATTTGTTTAGACTGTCACCAAATATACATAAAAAACTGTAATTTTTGAAAAAACTATATTGATGAAAAGTTGGTCATTATATAGTTTTTTCAGCTGCTTCTGGTTCTTTGATAAATAAATATTTGGTTGGCATTGTTTTGAAAAACTACACTTAATCAAGTAGATTTGGCTAACTGTCTTCTTGGTTCCGATGATCGTGTCTCGTGCACCATCTTGTGAAGCAACAAAAGCGATACGTATCTGCTTATTGGCTTCATCAGGCCCCGATGAATGCACATATGCAACTACAAAAGTAGACATACATGCCCATACATCCGGATGCGGGTGTACCCCGAGGAAATGTTTCCTCTCGCACTGTATGTGGTTTGATTTGACCTAATAATGTAGTCCTATTGTTTTAATACTTCCTACCGTATGTAGTGGCACCTCACTATAGTACGATGCAAGAGAAGTTCAACTGAAAGCCTTACATTATGTCTTTCTCCGAGACAGCTCCTGACTCTTGCCATCCGTGGAACAGAACTGAGAACCAGAAAATTGAGATGATGAACGGCGTAACATTGTACCTAGTGATGATCTCGCTTTTGGATGTGAAGTTCTCAGTTGATTGTCACTTTCACCATAGTGTATCAGTTTTGGCATAAGCTGCTATTGAACATGGTTAAATTAGAAGATGTGTGGTACACAATGATATCCAGAAATTAATGGAACAGCATTTCTTGCCATTTCTCCAAATACTTCAAAATCCTATTTTCTAATAAGATAGTTCCCATCCGGATATTGCTAGAGTTACAATTACAATAGCTACCTCAATGACGCCCAAGTAAGCCTTTATCCTTGGTCTGCTGGATCTTGAGACACTTCGCTCATTGATCAATGATGGGACATGAAGAAAATAAAAGTGGCCTCTTTTCCTCACACTCCACAAGCGCTCAAACCTTTTCTGAACTAAGTACATGCAGCTTGATGTGATAGTGCACTTGAATGTTCGGTCACTATTCACAGGTTTCTATGATCTAAAAATGATGTTGTTTGACAGCAGTGTTGACATTCTTGCTGTATCAGAAACTTGGCTATCTAAAGATGTGCCAGATGAATCAGTAACAATAGATGGTCATTTAATTTTTAGGCGTGATCGCCCGTCTCGCGGGGTAGGGGTTGCATTCTATGACTTGATGATTTGAGATCTACACTCCTAGACATAAATATTGACGTGTTACAATCTGATTGTTATGAAAGTCTGTTTATCTCGGTTGTCATTAATAGTTTCAAACTTGTTGTTGGAGTCTATTATCGTCCGCCTAACAAGGATCTGGCTGCCTGTATTCAAACTTTGCCGCGGCTGCAACTTGACTTTGATCATATAATAGTATTAGGAGATTTTAATATTGATATATTGACTCACACTGAAAACAACGTATTAAACTGTTTCAACTTATATGGATTTTCTCAAGTAGTCACTGAACCAACAAGGATCTCTCAAAATACAGCAACTCTTTTAGATCTAATCTTTATATCAAATGAAACGATAGTAAGTAATACATTTACGTTAAGCGCTGATGCTGTTAGTGATCACAGACTTGTATGGTGTAAATTGACCCTGTGCCAACAAAAGTCTCGTCAAAAGTTTGTCACATACCGGAATTATAAAAACTTAGATCATGATCTGTTCATGATGGACTTACGCTCCATTCCTTGGCATCACATCTATAGTGTACAAAGTATCGATGAAAGAGTAAGATTATTAACTGACTATGTTACATTATTGTTCGACATTCATGCTCCTAAAATTACCGTCAGAGTTAGCTGGCCACCAGCTCCCTGGCTTACAGATAATCTTAAACTGATTTTCAAGGAGAGGAACAGGTCATTACACATTTACAAATTGAATAGAACCGAAGACCATCTTAGGCACTAAGAGATGAGGAACTTTGCATTGATCGCAATGAGAACAGAAAAACGTGCATATCTTAACTATTTGCATTCTCAGAGAAATAATTGGAAAACTCTGAGAAACATCAATATAAATAATTCCTCTTCATTTTCACATTCGCCATCCTTAAGCGATGAAATTATCAGGCCCGTCATGTCTGCTTATACAGAAAATAATAAATCTAATGCTGTTGTCACCAGATATTACTCCAGCAAAATGAGTGATTCCAGCCTCATACGTAGTCGTGCCATAAGTTCTGTCCCATGATAATCTCATGATAAAAATGAAACAAGATAAGATATATTTATATGAAAGATATTATTTATTCGACAACATTTTTAGAATTCATAATCAAACAGTTTTATTCAAAATGTCCCCCCTTGGCCTTCACACACTGCTTCAATCTCGCGGGCCACTCATCTATCACTGCACGCACAGCTTCCAAAGGAATAGCTGCCGCTGATCGGATCAAATCCGCTTTCAGGGACTCGATATTACGGTGGGCTTTGGAGCAGGCCAACTGCTCTAGCAGGTCCCACAACTTGTAGTCTAAAGGATTGAGGTCCGGACTCCCTGAGGGCCAATCTTCCGCAACAATGAACTCTGGCACATTGCTTTCCAGCCAGCGCTGCGTACTCTTAGCCTTGTGAGCGGGGGCGGAATCCTGCTGGTAGACCCAGTGTTGGTTGGCAAACAATGTACCACTTAAAGGCTTGACGATAGGATCCAGTATGTCGCTCTGATAGTTTGCCGCTTTTGTTTTCACGCCCTGTTTACAGAAATGGAGCTGAGTGACCCCTTCGTAGGACACCCCCCACCAAACCATGACTGACGCAGGGTGGTGGCCTCTCTCAACTCTCGGAATGATCTCCGAAGCTTCCTGTGAACTCCTTGCATACACTTTGTCATTTTGTCGGTTGAATTTTTCTTCTATGGTGAAGATTTTCTCATCCGTGAACAAAATCTTTCGGAATCCCCCAGCTGCGTACCTCTCCAAGAGCTTCTTGGATCTTGTCGCCCTGATGTGTCGCAAGGTGGCCGTAAGTCGCTGGCCCGTACGTCTCCGGTAAGCCCCTAGCCCTAGGTCTTGTTTAATGATGCGCGACATCGTCCGGACAGGAATCTTCATTTCCCTGGATAGGATCTTCTGCTTCCGGAGTGGATTCCTTTGAATCCTGGCTTTTACGGCTTTGATGGCTGCTGGAGTCCTTACTTGACGAGGTCTTCCGCTTCTTGGCCTGTCATCAACAGAGGACGTCTCATTGTACCGCTGAATGGTCCTAGACACAAATTTACGCGATATTTGAAGGCCGCGTAAGAGTTCAAAAATCTGACTAGCACTGTGATTACACTTATGTAAAGCTATCACTGCAATACGGTTCTCTGCCTTGCCCCACTCCATCGTTATGCTTCGAGAGATCAATACAAACTGAGGTATATGTAATTACCCGAAAAGCGCTTAATCAACTGACACCACAATGTAAACAATCGGACAAGTATTAACAGGTCTACACTTGTTTGAAAACGAGGGACAGAACTTATGGCATGACTACGTATTAAGCTTTGTTGACCAAAGTGTTGTACTGGAGCATATATCGAAGATAAGATCAAATGCATGTGGTCCTGACGGCATAACCTTGTGTATGCTCAAGCTTTGTATATCAGAGTTATTAAATCCATGGACACACATTATAAACTGTTGCTTAGAGAAAGGATATTTTCCTAGACTTTGGAGTGAGGCTGTAGGCTAAGATCCCTGCTCCAACTGAGCTTGCTCATTTGAGACCTATTAGTTTACAATGCATTCCATCCAAACTGTTAGAAAAAATAGTTAATGTACAGCTAAATCAGTATTCAATAGATCAAAACATTCTCCCTAAGCACCAGTCGGGTTTTAGGGGAGCGCATAATACAACCACTGCTCTGTTAAATCTTAATGATGAAATTATACGATCGCTAGATAAGATGCTTGCCACTCTACTTATATCCTTGGATCTTTCAAAAGCTTTTGACACCATTGACCATTCACTTATGTGCACAAAACTGTATCATTATGGCCTTGACTATACAGCGTTGAACTTATTTTGCAATTACTTAAGTCTTCGTAAGCAAAGCGTTATTCTACATAACACAAGATCTGAGATAACAACAATAACATCAGGAGTCCTCAAGGTTCTGTTTGAGGACCGTTGTTATTCATTATATACACAGCTGATATCTTGAAATCTGTACAGTACTCACACATTCAATCTTATGCTGATGACACGCAGCTTTTGTCTCATTTTGAACCATCTCTTGTGGAACAGGCAAATGATTTAATCAACACTCCTTACGAAAAATATCTGACAATTGTGAAGAACACAATTTGAAACTAAATCCTGATAAAACGAAACTTGTGCTTTTCTGTTCTGATCACAAGCGAGAAAAGTTGAGCAGTGGTCTTGTTGAAAGAACAACAACTTTATTTTTCAACTAGCTGTAAGATACTTGGTTTGATCATAGATGACAAGACAAGCTACGTTACCAGCAATATATTAAAACAATATCACAGAGGTGTTACTTGAAACTGCGAGTACTGTATGCCAATAAGAACATTATTAACTTCAAGACGAGGAAAAAGCTGGCTGAAAGTTTAGTGCTATCCAATGATCAGTTATGGTTTGATAGTTTTTTATCCATGCTTGGACTATTCGACTAAAATGCGCCTGCAGAGATTGCAGAATAACTGTTGCCGTTTTACGAGTATCTCTAGCTTACGTAAATTTGACCACATATCTAATAGTTTCAGGCTTTTACAATGGCTTAATATCAATTCTCTGTTCAAATGTTTTTACCTACCAACATTGAATTGTGTATTATATTCTAAGAATCCTGTATATTTAGTAGAAAAGCGCTGGTCCCTAGGTCAAGTATACATAATGTCAATATAAGACATCAAAACCATTTTACGATGCTTATGTATGTAACATCACTCTTTTATAGATCTTTCACGTATAAAGCAGTGTTTCTCTTTAACATCTATAGCAGGAATATTGATATATCAAATACTAATAACATCCGTTTCAAACTGCATTACAGAAAACATCTTCTGGGAATTTAGCATAGGATCAATTAATAAATGCCCTGTGATCAATTACCATTATGTTTATCTATGTATAATCATTTACTGTATATGTAAAATACCATATTTGTATGTCAAATTAGCTATAGATTTGGTCTTTGAAAGGTTGAGTGTAAGAATAGCTCTGCTAAACTCCGCCAATAAAGCCGTTTATTAATACACCTCGTGTCGGTATAAATCACCGTGACCAATGTATACGACATCGGTGTTGTCCAAAACAATTTTTTTTACTTCAAAACTAGATCACGACCCTTTTTTGTTAATGTCTAACGTATATAAAATTGCATCATTTCTACCGGGTGTTCTATTTATTTTTGTCACTGAGTACAGTAAACTTGGTTCTGTTAATGTAATTTTTACCGACCCATAAAGTCGCAACGGATACGATTCTTTTGCCCCATTCCCTTAATATATTTACGAGTACGCTACTGAGGGCAATCGAAAAACAATCGTGAAAAGCTGGGAGATGTGCTGGAACTCGATGATGATAAATGCCTTTTGCGGAACGGAATTTCTGAGGGCTTATCAATAATTCTGTTCCCTACTCTAATTTTAATCCGACCATCAGTACGGTATTACATTTGTACTCATCGCTTATTGAATTTGTAATGAGCACCAGGCATCGTGTAACCGATGGAAGATTCCAGCGTCCTTTATAAGAAACGAAGAGCTTGTAGAGAATCAGTAGAGGATAGATTGCTTGTACGACCTGAAAATATAATCAGTTTGAAGCTATTTTTTGTATGATTTCAGCTATGAGCACAGCACAAAAGATGCTGGTACAGTGGTTCATTCATACGAAAACCTGTTCAAAAAGAAGCGAAAATCAATAGATTTCATTACCTATTTGAATGTAAATACCTCAAATGATAAGTTAGCTATAAACAGAGAGAAATTGGCAGACTATCAAACGTGAAATTTGTGGTGTATCATTTTACTACTTTTACTTACAAATTAGGATTAATGATGTTTGTAAAGCTTAAAATACTACCTGACAGAATCTAGAGTTAGTTCTTAGCCTTACACACTATCAGGAAATAGAATCTTATAAACTTCAACGCTATGACAGGTGTCGGAATCGATAATTCAACATTTTATGGATTTGTCGTTTGAGTGGCTTTAATATGTCTTTCTAAAGGCAAACTGATCTTTTATTAGAACTCGAGGACCGCACAAACCTATTTGATTCGAGTAGGAAGTCAAATGTTCAAACCTATTTTGAATTGGTCCTTGAAGTGACCTTCAAATTCGTTCGTGGTAACTGATTGATCTCTGGTTCGCACTTGACGACCAGAAAGACTTAGACTGATCTCGATATGACCTTCAAGAAAACAAGCTAACGCTGGATTTAGAATGAGCCACCCAAAATGCGCTGCAGTGATGAATGTTTTATACACATTGTACAGATTGTACTTTTCTCCAGGTTTTCGGTATTCTGGACTTCTGTGCTTCGCAAAGCACTTGTTCAGTCACCTAATACCACAAAGTTGGAGGCCTTACAATGTCTTCATGGACCGACCAAAAAGGTTTATAACATGAAATGGGGCGTCTGTCTGATCCATTCTTTAATTGATGTTAATTGTTTAGAATACGCAACTTTTGGAGCAGTGGCAGACACCGAAAGCAAAATGGGTGATAATGTAGATACTCAAAATGGATCTGATATACTTCAAACTGTGTGGTTTTCATCAACAAATTCATGGTGGGTATTACGTTCAACAGTACTTGCTTTTTGATACATCTTTGGTCCATACGCTGGAAATACTTGGCGAACTGGTTGTAGGTGGTAGATGCCAACTTGTAAATGTCACCTTTCTGCAACATAATGAGTTTCTTCTGTAGACTATTCTCCCTCGCTCTCCATCTCCACAAGGTTAGACTTACATCGTAATGATGATCGCTAACACTAAAAACAATGTTCTGTATGCTGTTTGTCATGGTTACAGAGACGGAAAGCAAATAGATTCAGTTTAGCCTAGCACGCCATTGTTCGTAGCGTTGAGAACACCTTGTGTTCCGCTGGTTGAAGGCTCATCCTTTTACGATAACGATGGCGGGTGACATATACCCATTCATAGAGCGATAACTGACAGTGGCAGAGGCATACATTTTTAGCATATGTGTCGAAGATGCATCAAGCTTTGGCGAACTATTTGTAGGTACCATTTGTACACTGTTGTCACGTCTTTGTGTTTTATTTATTGAGCAAGCCAAGGCTGAAGTGGCAACGATTGGGTGCAACCAGAGGTGCAACTGAACATCACATATACTTACTACTATCAACGAATTAGTATATTCATAAGGTAAGGAGGAACCAACCGGTTTTTATTGTTAAGCCACACATTATTGTTTCAGCCTTAAGTGATGTCTTACATGCGTTTGCAAGAATCCAACGTTACTAATTTATTATGTCAAGTTAAAAATGTCGTGTACGACCGGAATAGTCCTGCGCTACGTGAACGTGATTTTTCTCGAGGTATCTGTTTAGCAAATTTCCTTATTTGCAGTACAAGGCGCGAGTGCATTCGGTCCAAATCCCTACAATTATTCACCCGCGCAGGAAAACAAGAATTCGCGCTATTATTCTCTCTCTTTCTCTTTGCGATTTCAGAGATTGATAAAACGAAAGCCTCCGTTTTCCGGGGCACAATCTAAAACAACAACGCTTTAGCTGGTTCCTTATAAATAATTCCCGATGCAGAATTAAACTTTTACTTTGTATTTTATCATTAATTGAGCACCAGCATTTGGATTTTCAACAGGCGACGATGAGCAGCGTCAGAGGCGTTACAGGGCATTTTCTAAAAATTCAGCAATAACTCGTGTCATATAGAGGAATTGATATTTAAGAACGAATAAGGACCACACATTCCAACTGGGGTATAGACCCATGTTGTATGTGGCCCTAGCATAACTATCTTAATGAGTCTACCAAAAATACCAGAAACTTAAATAGTTAGGCATTGAAGCACAAAAATATGGTTAAATAATGAGACCGGAAATATGGACTCCAATTGTATGGGACCTCACAGAGAGATAATTAGTTTATTGTAAGATAAAGATTTTGTGTACTTTATTCCATGAACATTTTTTTAGCTTCACAGTTATTCTGTGGTATTTTTGACTGACAGGAAAATTATTCTCGACGTCAGCCAGACGCAAAGTTAGTTGAAGAACTTCCCGACTAGTCTAGAGGTACCAAGAATAGCTGTCTTCTGGCATTCGCTTAAGTAGGTAAGGTCAAGTTTCAAAACTTTGAGGTTTGTGTGGAAGCTTTTGTGGATGAGGCCATTGGCAGAAACAATAAATGGCAGTATAAATGTTTCCTTCAATTTGTATAGTTGTTGGATTTCGTGTGAAATCTGTTCATACTTATCTGTTTTTGTACATTTTCTGGTACTGCAATATCTATGATATAAGCAATCTCTTTACTTTTGTCGATGGGACCTAACAAAGAGATGATTCGTTTATGGTAAGCTAACGATTTTGTGTACTTTATTCCAATACACATTATTATTATTATTACTATTATCATTATTATTTGGTTACCTGAATTAAATCGTCTGGTATGAACAGAAGCTTACATGTATGCTGTGCAGTACTCGAGCAAATTCTGTTTGAGTACCGTAAGTACTCATTTCAAGATATTCATGAGTACCTTTATTTTACAATACCCAAGTACCGAGGACTCAGGAGTACTTTTATCCTAGCAGTATTAGCTAGTACTCGAGTGCTACGGTTTCCCGAATTTATGAGTAGGGAGTCTGAGTACTTCCACGCTCCCAGTGATAATTGAAACATGTCCAGCTGAGCCACCAGTCTCTTGAATGCATCTGACTATGTAATTCAAAAAGAGGACCTTTCACATACGGACGATTTTTTCAATTTTGATGATGCTGAAAACAGTGTAACAATAGCTAGCCAAGTTCAAACAAAAGAGTCTGGGTCTGGGGCTGGTGGTATTGGAATGGCGACAAAAACTCGACTTTCTCGGATATTTAGAGGATTTAAGAATGCTGAATGACTATCCTACAATTGAAAAACTGTTTATTCGCTTAAATACACCCCTACTGATGTCAGCTCCGATGGAATGGTTGTTTTCTGACGCAACAATTATAAATGCTCCTAGGCGAAACTCCGTTAATGTCGCTAATTTTGAAAATTCAGTTCTTCTGAAGAATTGCGCTTAACAGTTGTGAGACGTTTTTTTATAATCGTTGCGTCAGAGAGCAATATAAACGTTCATTTTTTCTATTCATGTGTGGGGTTTCATTGTTTTTCCTGAGTGTTAATTTTTTTGTTTCATACGGTTTCGAATACATAATATTTATTTTATTTTGATTTGAATCCTCCCTAAACCCATTGCTCAGATAATTTTATTGCATTTTTTAGTTATTTATAAAGCACTCGTACAAAGTACTCTTAGTTTAAATGAGTACCGTACCCCGATAAATAAGTACTGCACATATATTTGAGTACATAGCAATCTGGTACTCGCACTCATGTAATTTTGAGTACTTTCGCTAAGTACGAATGTACTGAAGAGTACTTTTTCTCGGTACCCTGCCCAGCACGGAATGTGATAATAATTATTGACAGAAAGTTGAGTCAGTGTCATCCAATTCATTGTCACTACACTGATCAACAGCCAAAAAATATCCTAAATAAAATCAACAAAATATTACTATTTTTAATGTGCTAAAACCGGAATGAAACTTATTTTTTAAATATTAGTTCAAGTTTTAGAGATACGGTAATTATGTGTTCCTGCTGTGACAGTGTCAATGTACTGTAATTCACAAGAATGCACCTGCTTATATTCGGCAAGGAAAGATGATGTAATCGGCATGATTGTGTTACGTTATACATACGTGTACATTATATTGTTTTATATTAGCCATTTTTTCCTCAGTTGGCTGACAGCGTTCATGCAAGATGTCTCGAAAGTGTGTAAACAATCCAGATCAGTTTTGTTACGTGTGTAGTGATGTGACTTTTGCGTCTCAGAGACGGTCTATTACTCCACTAATAACAAAGGCATATCAGCTTTATTTCGGTTGTAAACTAGGTGATCAAGGCAAACAGTGGGCACCCCACATCTGCTGTAATACATGTGCTTCAAGTCTGAGGAGCTGGTTAAATGGCAAAAAACGGTCTATGCGTTTTGCTGTCCCAATGGTTTGGAGAGAGCCTACAAATCATATTAATGATTGTTACTTTTGCATGGTACCTTGTGTTGGACAAGCCACAGGTACGTCCAAGAAAAAAAAATCGGTTATTAACTACCCAAACATACCATCTGCGATGAGACCTGTGCCTCACTGTGACGAAAATCCTATTCCAAAACCCCCAGAATCCTACACTTGCGAATCAGAAAACGAATCAGATCATGGCGATCGAGTGATTCGTCAGGAAGAAGATATGCCATCAACGTCAAGAGATCCTGATTTTATACCGAGCACGTCATGCCACCAACCGCACAAAATAACACAGTCAGAATTAAATGATCTTGTAAGAGATTTAGAACTTCCAAAATGTAAGGCAGAGTTACTGGGATCAAGACTGCAGCAGTGGAACTTATTAGAAGACGATGTTTCGGTATGTGTTTTTCGTAAACGCCACAAAGACTTAGAACCATTTTTCAATATGGAGAATAACTTGGTTTTCTGCAGTAACGTTAACGGCTTACTGGCGGCTTGAAATATAAACTATAAACCCAGAAGAATGGAGATTGTTTATACACAGTTCAACATTGAGTTTAAAGGCAGAGTTATTGCTTTTTTTAAATATTTTACCATCTCTTCCTGTAGGGTATGCAGTTCACATGAAAGAATCATATGACAATATGAAGTACCTATTGACATGCATAAAATACGATGAGCACCAATGGCATATTTGTGGTGATTTAAAAGTTGTTGCACTTTTATTTGGGCTGCAGCTAGGCTACACAAAGTTTTGCTGTTTTTTGTGTGAATGGGACAGTCGGGCAAAGGCACTTCATTACACTAGACAAAACTGGCCTGTTCGTCAATTCCTAGAGCCAGGTGAAAAAAATGTACAGCATATGCCATTAGTAGATTCGAAAAAAAATTTATTACCACCACTGCATATCAAGTTGGGCCTAATGAAAAACTTTGTCAAGGCATTAGATAGAGATGGGTCAGCTTTTCAATACCTGCGTCAGAAATTTCCAAGACTAGGTGAGGCAAAGGTTAAAGAAGGTATTTTTGTTGGGCCACAGATTCGAAATGTTTTGAAAGATACACAGTTTGAAAACACTTTAACAGGTATTGAAAAAACTGCTTGGAATGATTTCCGTCTGGTGGTCACTAATTTCTTGGGAAATAGAAAAGCTGACAACTATAAAACCCTTGTCAAAAATATATTGTCATCGTATCAAAAGATGGGCTGTAATATGTCTCTTAAGATTCATTTCCTACACTCACACCTGGACTTTTTTCCTGACAATTGCGGAGCCGTAAGTTATGAGCACGGCGAACGTTTTCATCAGGATATTTCAACAATGGAAAAAAGGAACCAGGGAAAGTGGAATCCTTCCATGCTTGCAGACTACTGTTGGACTCTTGGTAGAGATGCTCCAGAAACGATCCATAAAAGAACAGCAAAAAGACAGCGCATATAGTGATACTTATAAGTATATGAATATTGTTACTTTTTTTAATATATCCTTAAAAATAAAAAGTTTTTTTTCTAAACCGCAACTAATTTTTTTATTTCATTGTCATTTTTTGATTCAGCGCCCCAAAATTAACAAAGAAGTGCACTTTTCCCACAAGATACAATTAAAAAACTAAAATTGGTTGTCCAGTGTTATCATTAGTTTGAAAAATTCAGTACAATGCAAAGGTCTTCACCGTTTTAAAGCAGTTACATCATCAGCTCCATACGATATAAGAGAAATGATCGACTAACCCATGACGCTCATAGGTATGTAGCTTATTCTTTCCTGATTAAGGGAAAATGCATGCTGTTCAAAGCGGTCATCAAGACAGCTGCTACTGTTTCTTGCACACATGAAGTAGGTAATAAGGGCAATTCTCTCCATTCACTTTGTGGCTATACTCCAGTTTTAACACAATCAGTCGACACGATCCACTAATTGTATTTCCGTGCATTACTATGTTTTACAACGAAGACCATTAAGAAGTGGACTTTGATCGCATGCCGATGGCAACAGAGTTGTCACACTGGCAACGTCCAACATAGTTACTGAAGACTCATAAATTACGATATAATTTTCGGGCTGCAAGATACAGTTGGAGAACATACAGAGTGTTCATCTGAAAACTTCAAATCACGGATTTATCGAAAACGACCGAGACACTTCAAAAGTCATTTCTCTAAAAATTTCAAATGAAGGAGTATCGAGTAATAGCTTGTTTGAAAGGTCTTTCGAAGTCCTTTATTTGAACGTTTAGATTTTTTAAAATCAGTCGATTTGTCTTCGAGAAAATTAGAAAAATATTTATTTAACTTAATTTGTTCAGATAGAAAACAAAAACACACTTTTTATTGCAATAAGTGTTCAAAGTAGGTAATATTAGCCCCCCCCCCCCCAGACGACTCTAGCAGTCTTTGAAAAGGTGGTATAAAGTAAACGTCTTATAAAAAAATCTGTAACGTTAAGAAAGGATTGCGGCAACACTGCCACCCGCTCAGTGCGCATGCGGCTAGCGACTACTCTCCCACCAACAGCAACGGTGTGCGCTTCTTCCTGTTGGAACAGGTATAGTCTAGTCTTTTATGGTCTAGTCTATTGTCCAAGTTCTGTCCGCAACAAAATTTGGCCGATAAGTGAACAAGCTGAGTTTTGTTGATCTGGTTGGTATTAACGCTATTTTCTATGTTCTATTGATATTTTATTTTCCACGCATGAGTCAGAAAATTATTTTTTGTTTGTTTTTAATTTTTATACTATAAAAGAATCGTTTCTAAAACAATGACAGACGGAAAAATGGAAATTTAATATAATTTCAATTACGAAGTGTTTGGTCCATAATCCAGCTATCATTCTCATCTATGACTATTTTGTCTCGGAAGTCCCTGTATATAAGTACTTTAGTGCATTTCGTTCGTTCTGGGTGGCAAATTCATATTTAGTTTTTAAAAATGGCGTGAAATTAAGAAATCTTGTTTTCCAAACAGAAAAGGTTCTTTGTTATGAGATACGTAAATACGTGGACACCAATAATACCGTTTATTTGACATCATTTGTGTAACTTTTAGTGCTGGTTGACGCCTGCTATTGTCAGGATAAGTAAAAGAAAACAGAATACGATCGATTGGTTCCTTTCTAAACAAAACAGTCTGATCTACCGGCACAAGAATTACCGGAAAAAACTGATGATAAACTTACAATTCAACCTGAGCCTTCCACTAACAAAATTTCTTGATGTTGCACCGTATGCTGAACCAAGTGTTGTCGGGTACGAAACCTAAAGGATCCAATTTTATTGATGTTGCGCCATATGTAAATTTCAGCTGCAACTTGTCTTCCCGTATCAAGGTGTGCAATGATCCCTTAAGTCTCTTTCAAATATCCGTATTACACACACGTAAAAAATAATAAAGAAGTGAAATATTACCTATAAAAAAACACTTCAAAAAATTTTCTTTTCTGTCATATTCAGAGGAACTACAAGGGCTTTTCTGTAAATATTGCGTGGTTTTTACAAAATTAGGACGAGTACATAAATCAACTAAATTGGTTAACTTGTTACCGTACCACTAAAGAAATTTTTAAATCCATCTCCCATCTGTTGACCCAATAAATAGAAAAGCAGATGTAGTTAAGGTTTTACTTACGCTTAAACCACCACGGTGATCTTTTCCAAAGTATCCAATCAAGATATGTTGTTTTATTTATTGTTCAGCAAATTGATATAAAAGTCTGTTCAAATTATGTTCAAATCACTTTCTAAGCTAATGTAATGTGTGTTTTATTTTGAGACTGTGAACTGATGTGTGATCATAGTTTACATGTTTTTGTTTTTTGAGACAGGCTAAGAGAATGTAGTTATGCAATGAATATTTTTTGTTTTTCTCAGAATTTTATTTTGATTTACATTCAGTTTTATACTTTATAGAAGTCGTAACATATTTGTTATTGTTATTTTCTTCATGAAGATGTATTTTTTATTTTTATTGTTATATAGAAAAGTCTGTGATAGATTATATTATTTTGCATTCGCAGGATTCAAAATTTAAAAAAATTATATGTATTTTCTACAGAAATTACTGTCACAAATTCGTATGTCTGCATATGTCCATGCTTTTAATGTTAAATCATTGTAACACTTCAGTACGTCACACTGAGAATTTACTTTCCATTTTACCCCTCCCAGACTGAAATCCTGGGAGCGCCACTGGTTCGCACAGGATAATTCTGTTGTTTACGAGAATGCGGAAAAAAAATCTGGTTGTTATTTGGTTGCAGACACGTCTAATCTTCCGGATTGCTGTTTATGTTAGTAGTTTCCGTTTTAAATTATAAACGAATTGTAGATTTGGCAATCCATAACGTGCAACATTTTGAAATAAAAAAGTGATATTTTCTTGTGTTTTTGTTTTCTATCGGAACAAACTAACATAAATAAAGACTTTCTAATTTTCTCGAAACAGATCGACCGACTTTAAAAAATCAAACGTCAAAATAATGGACTTCGAAAGACTTTTCAAACAAGCTATTACTTGATACCCCCTATCATTTCAAATTTTTAAGGGAAGGGCCCTGGGGGCCGAGGGTGAAAGGGGGTGAAGTAGTATTTGGTTAAGAAGTTGTCCCGCTTGACAAATCTTTTAACGTGTCTCGGTGTTTTTACTCTTCATCAGTGGTTTCCGATAAATCCGTGGTGCGAAATTTTCAAATGAATATCTATGAATATCTATACCTGTGAGCAAAAAAATGTCCACACTCAAAGGTGTGTATGTATGAGGGATATGTACATATGAAAATGATACTGTTAGTTTTACTGGGACTCAAGAACAAGTACAAGTACTTACAAATGATGGAGTCTGGCTCAATCAGGAAAACAAATTAAAATTTTTTGAGGCTCTACAAATTTTGTAAAGTGCTTCTCAAAGAGGTTACTCCCTACTCATCATTTGAACGGACCTGGTTAAAAACTTAAAATTCGAGGTAATGAACTTTTTATAGTAAGTAGTATGGGACGTTGCATGTTGACTCATTTTAAAGCCATCCATGACAATCTTATACTAAGTGACATATAAATCCGAACACTCAGTTTAAATGGTTTTATTTTAATAAAATTTTGTATAAGTACTTAATGAAGCATAATAAGTAAATGATAAAAATTTCAAAATGATTCCACTGCTTTAAAGCCCTTTGACCTTTAATAATGTGTGGATGCACCCTGATGTGCTACGCATTCTCCAACGCGCCTAGGCATGCTTCTGATCAGGTGGTCAATGTCCTACTGTGGTATCTCATTCCAGGCAACTACCAACTCCTCTCGAAGTGCTTCTAGAGACTGAGGAGGACGTTGCAAATTGAGCAGTCTCCTACCCATCATATCCCACACGTGCTCAATTGGGGATAAGTCGGAAGATCTTGGTGGCCATGGTAACAATGTGACATCA